>JZKD02S1400405.1:600824-617995 GCA_000966675.3 Picea glauca
GCAGCGCACCTATCCATGTAAATACAATCATGATTATTAATATAATATTGCATCACTATGCGTTGACTGACTCGGACGAAAAGAGATGGGGGGCCTACGCCATTGAAAAAGAGAAAAAATGGGGAAATATTTTAACAATATTTATGAAAAGGGTAATGTGGATATGTTTTTATCCTAAGTTCATGAGGGTATGGAACAGGTCACTAAGTGGCTTAAAGCTACTTCTAAAGGTGACAAGTGTCAAGTGGAAGGCATGCAATATATATTGTTGGCCTTAGTGTGTTTTGGGTATTATTATTTTCATTATGATTGCATTATCCACTATGGGGATGATTATTCAGGGGGAATTCATGTTGGAAGCTCTCGTGGGAAGAAGGGGGTCGGACTGTATGGAAAATCTGATTATACCTTATCTGCAAAGAGAATCTTGTAAGGAGTTGTGGTGTTGTAATCAAAGATAATGTTGAAGAGACGAGTTGATAGGCTATGAGTAGTCTCTTTGGGTGAGAGATTCGTTGTTGTGAAGAGGTTGTCAAACCCGAGAGCATACTCTCCAAGTGAGAGTATTGCTGAGAGTGGTTCTATGGTGCGTTGGGAATTGTCACAGGGCTCCGATATTTCATATATGATCTGTTACTGGTATCCCTGGGAAGAGAAGTGGGGCAGACGAAGGACTGTTGAGCAGAGAAGGGACACACTTCCTTGGGTGTGATAGGTGCATGGGGAATGAGAGACTGTGGACTAGTTGCAGCAGTGGGCACCTAGGACTGAGTACTTATGTTGTGTTTCAGACCATAGCTTGCAGCTAGGAACCATTTTTCCATGGTGGAGTTGAGCCCCAACTCGGGGGTGACCTGTTATGGTTGGGAGGAATGTCTGAGTCAAGGCCGCAAATGGTGACTTTATAAAAGATAAGTGTTCTTTATGTATTTGTCTTGTTTACTCTGTTCTTGTTTATCTATGTTTGACATGGGTTAATTCTTGTATGTTGTCACATATAAGTATGTGTTGTTATTCTATTAAATTATGCTTGCATCTATAAGTTTGATGTTTTTAGCCTGTATTTGTAGTTGTGCTTGAATATGATCAATGTGGTTAGTCTTGCTTATTAAGTTATCCTTGTAATTTTGGTTATCAGTCGACAAGAAAAGGATTGAGTGGTCGAGTGCACAGGAAGGTAGCATGTGTACACCAATAGGCTGGAACTGTGTATGAAGATAGAGAATTAGATTCCAGGCACAGTGAAATATGAGTTGATGCATGATGCCTAGATCATTGTGCATGGGGTTGTGCTAGGTGAACAGTATGATGGTGTGTGCAATTGGTGTGCGCATTTTTGAGTTATTCTTGTTTCTTAAGTTTGTATTAAAAAGAGAATGTTGCTTCTGTTGTTATGAGTTGTGTGGTGCAACTCAAGTTGAACTGAGAGTGCTACTTCAAGTGATACTACACAGATTGTGTTTAAGGTAGATTTTGCATAGTGTAATTCTAGAGTAACATTAGTCAGTGGTATGTTGGGTACATTACAAATTGGTATCAGAGCATGTGTAAGGTGGTAACGGGACTCAGTGGGTGAATGGGTACGTTACAAATTGGTATCAGAGCATGTTTAAGGTGGTAACAGGACTCAGTGGGTGACTAGGTATGTTACAAATTGGTAGCAGATCATGTGTAAGGTGGTAACGGGACTCAATGGGTGACTGGGTACATTACAAATTGGTATCAGAGCTATTGGTTCAACACTGGACTTGTATGGGCCAGAATCTAACATGAGTAGATGTGTGCATTAAGAAATTGGTATCGCGTAGTGCAGAGTTTAGTTTGCATGAAAAACAATTGGTGCACAATATAGATTGTGATGTGCACAAAGATAGGGATGCATGGGTGTGCGCACTAGATGTTGGGATGTTAAAATCATCCAAGAAATCCAAGGGAAGGATTCTGAAAAAATGGTGCAAAGTTTTCATGTAATTATTGCATGAAATCATCTAACAAATATTAATTTCTTGCACATTTTACAAAGTTATCAATGACTAAGAGAAGGAAAGAGTTAGTGTAGAAGGTTAAAAGCATGGAAGATGCGTTAAGGACTTATAGTCCCGATGATGAATTTGGAGATATGTATGTTGGTTTGGGTGATGATGGTACAAAATCCAAGGGGAAGCACATGAAATTGGTAGAAGTTGTAAAATTACTACAGAAAGATGTCCAGAGTTATAAGGCTGATAACGAAAGACTTATGAGAGCCAAGGTGTAGCAAGATGACTTCAATTTCAAATTGATGCAAAGTCTGGATAGAATAAAAAAGAAGATAGATAAGGAGATAAAGTCGACTAGATCAAGAAGTCACAGGTCTCGTGATGAGAAAATAAGAGAAGAAATAAGTGTTGGTAAGCAATCTTTCAGGAAAACGTGCAGTAGTTCGAGTCCATCTCTTATCAGAAAGCATAAGAGAAGGACTAGGGTGGACGAGCTATAGGGGGGATGAATAAGATCAAGCCTCCTACCTTTGATGGTGAGCACAAGAAGGACGAAGATGTGGACACCTTGTTGTTGGGTATGAGAAAGTACTTCCAGTTGCATGACTATTCTACGCATGCAGAAGGGAGAATTTATATCTATCAGTTAAATGGAAAGGCATCAATGTGGTGGGATCAGTATGTGCAAGTACAACACATTAATGATAAGAAAGTGACTTGGAGAGAGTTCAAGAGGTATTTCCAAAAGAAATACTTAACCAAGAGGTACTATGACAGAAAAATGAAGAAGTTCTTCGAACTCAATCTTGGGAGCATGACAATTGGCGAGTACGAAAGAATATTTTTAGAACTGTTGAATTATGTTCCTTTTATCAAGGATGAACATCTAAATATTCAGAGATATTTGATTGGGTTACCCTCATTTATCAGTGACAAGATACAGTGTGATGACCCTAATACATTGGAATAAACCATAAAGCGCGCTAAGTGTCTTTATGAGAATCAAAGGGGAAGACCAAATTTCCAAAAGGCTTGGGAAGACAAGATGAAAAGTAAGGTGGAATAGAGGAAGAAGGGAGCTAAGACACTGTTTCTCAAAAATACTGTGCAAGGAAAGATACTCTTCAGCAGCCCAGAATGTTGGAAATAGTGGGACAAAAGTTATGGCAACAACTTATGCAGTGTTGGGGTTGTGGAGGAAATCATATGTGCAAATATTTCCCTCAAAGAGGTGTTAAAGCGAGGACTATGCACAATGTACAGCAAGCTACGACAGTGGAGGAAATTGATAGAAATGTGCCAAAGATTTATGCAGCGTTGGATAACAAGCAGGCTGAGTTTCAGTCACACATGATCGAGGTGGAAGGTAATATTAACGGCCAGCCTATTGCTATTTTAATTGAATTAGGATCTAATCATATTTATATAGATCCTAAAATGGTGGAAATATTATATCTATCGAGAAGCAAACTTGGGAAAGCTTGGTTGGTGCAGTTAGCTACAAGAGAAAAAAGGAAAATCAATGAGATGGTTAAGGCATGTCCATTGGAGATGAATGGACTGCGCAGAAAGGTTGATTTGAATATTATACCTTTGGGCTCGTATGATTTCCTCATTGGTATGGATTGGTTGGATGAACACCATGTTGTCTTGGATAGTTACAATAAGGGCATTCACTTTCCTGTATGAGAAAGGAAAAATTAGATCAATTCAAGGAATTCCAAGAGTTGTGACTATCAGAGAAGTTTCAGCTTCGCAATTGAAGAAAATCTACAGGAAAGGATGTCAAGTATTCGCAACGCACATGGAAGAGGCACCTAAGGATAAAGTGCCAAGTGTGGAAAACTGCGTAGTACTGAAAGAGTTTGAAGATGTCTTTAAAGAGATATTGGAATTGCCTTCAGAAAGAGATATTGACTTCTCTATAAATATGATGCCAGGAGCAACACCTGTATCCAAGACTCCTTATAGGATGAGAACGCCAGAACTGAAGAAGTTGTAGATACAACTTGAAGAGATTCTGAAGAAGGGATATAAATTCCCAAGTGTGTTTCCTTGGGTGATTCGGATGGTACACTGAGATTGTGTATTGACTTCGGGCAGTTGAACAAGGTAACAGTGATGAAAAAGTATCATTTTCCAAGGACAGATGACATGTTTGATCAGTTAAGAGGCGCATGGATATTTTCCAAGATAGATATCATGTCTAGATATCACCAAGTAAGAATAAAAGAAGAAGACATTAGTAAGACGATATTCAGAACAAGGTATGAACATTACAAGTTTATAGTGGTTCCTTTTGGGTTGTCGAATGCACTAGCTTTCTTCATGTGTTTAATGAATGGAGTTTTCAAAAGTTACTTGGATAAGTTTTTCATTGTATTTTTAGATGACATTCTTATTTACTCAAAGTCAAAGGAAGAGCATGAGAAACACTTGAGGATGGTGTTGCGGGTGTTGAGGGAGAATCATCTTTATGCAAAGTTGAGCAAGTGTTCATTTTATCAGTGATGGATTCATTACTTGGTCATATTATTTCAGAGGAAGGAATAGTTGTGGAACCAGTGAAGATAAAATCCATTGAGGAATGTTCAACACCAAGAAATGTCGCAAAAATGAGATCATTTATGGGACTAGCAGGGTACTATAGAAGGTTTATTGAAGGATTCTCACAGGTTGCACATCCTAACACATCCATGTAGAAGAAAGGTGCGTGATTTAAATGGACTCCAGATTGCGTAAGGAGTTTTTAGCACTTGAAGAACTTGTTAACAAGTGTGCTAATTTTGAGAATTGTGGATCCATAGGAAGACTTCATTGTGTGCATAGATGCATGCAAGGAAGAACTCGGCGGAGTCCTGAGTCAGAATGGACATGTGGTATGCTACAATTCAAGGAATTTGAAGGAACATGAAAGGATCTATGCTACGCATGACTTGGAGTTGGTAGCTATAGTGCATGCCTTTAAGATGTGGTGTCATTATCTCATGGGTAAGATATTTGAGTTGAGAATAGATCATTGTGGTCTGAAATATTTGTTTGGACATCCAAGTCTGAATTCCAAACAAAGAAAGTTGTTAGAGTTCCTTAGTGAGTATGACTTCGACATAAAGAATATCAGAGGAAAAGAGAACAAGGTGGTTGATGCACTTAGTATGAGGATGAAAGAAATGAATGCTACATCCATTAGCATGTATCGGAGAGATTTTTGCAATATAACTTTGGAAGTTGCTAAATCATATCTGCACTATATGGATATAAGTGTGAATTTATGGCAAGGTATGTCGCAAAAAAGTTCAGAAGGTTATGAACTAAGAGAGGATTGAATCATCATGTATAGACACAGATTCTATGTGTTGAATGATCATGATTTGAAAATCCCGATTTTATCAGAAATGCATAAGGCTCCTTATGGTGGACATCCAGGTTACCAAAAGACAATTATCACAGTCAAGAAGCAACACTTTTGGCCAGGTATGAAAAATGAAGTTGTGGATTTTATTGTGAGATGTCTCGAATGTTAGAAGGTCAAGGCTGAGCATAGACATCCAATTGGTTTGTTACATCCCTTTCCCATTCTTGAGTAGAAGTGGAAAGTGGTGACCATGGACTTCATAACTAAGTTTCCTAGGACTGTTAAACAACATGATTCTATTATGGTGGTGGTGGACAAGCTTATTAAAGTTTCACATTGTATACTAGTGTAGTCAATGCGCAAGGAAACTAACATTGTTGATATTTACATGCGCGAATTTTCTAAGTTGCATGATGTTCCTAAGATGATTATGTCTTATAGAGATTCCAAGTTCACCTCGAACTTTTGGAAAGGGTTATTCAAAGGATTTGGAACAAGTCTGAATTTCAGCACATCATATCACCCTGAATCATATGGTCAGACCGAGAGGGTAAATCGAGTGATTGAAGATATGTTGAGGATGTATGTGATGGATAAGCCATCAAAATGAGAATACTACCTTCATTTGATAGAGTTTGCTTACAACAACGGGTATCAGACATGTTTAAAGATGAGCCCATTTGAAGCACTTTATGGAAGAAAGTGCAACACGCTTGTGAGTTAGGACAACCTAGCAGACCGAGCAGTAATTGGGCCAAATCTACTCTGGGAAATGGAGGAGCAGATGGTAAAGATAAAGAAAATTTTAAAAGTTTCCCAAGACCAGTAGAAAAGTTGCATAGATAAATGCAAAACCCATAGAGAATTTGGAGTGGGTGATCACGTGTTTCTAAAAGTGAAGGTCAGGCACAGTTCCCTAAAGTTGGGAAAGTGTTCTAAGTTAGCAGTGCACTATTATGGGTCATTTGAAATCCTTGAAAGGATTGGTCCCATCGCTTATATGCTTGCATTTCCTGTGTCCTTGTGCATTCATAATGTATTCCATGTGTCATTGTTTAAGAAGTATGTACCTAATACTAATCATATTATTGATTGGAATGTGATTTTGGTGGAGCCAGAAGGCAGATTTCAAGTGTGACCATTTTTCATATTGTATCATAAAATCAAGCAACTTCAGAATCGATCCATGGAGCTGGTAAAGGTCCAATGGATGTGGTATGGTCTCGAGGATGCAACCTCAGATCACGAGGATTCTATGCGAGCAGAGTATCCTCATCTTTTTTATGATGTTTGAAGTTTTTGTATGTGCACTCGTATATGATGCACTGAGGACGGTGGATAAATTAGGGGAAGGGGCTTGTAATGTCTCTGACCCAGGACCCTTTGTAATCGTACATATAGGCTGGTGAGTCGTTGATGTTAATGGTTTATGTAATGTTTATATAGGTTGGTGAACCATTGACACCTAGATTTTGGTGTTGTGCACATATAAGCAAGTGTGCAAATAATTGTTATAAAGACAGGGTGCATACATTTTGTGTGTTGCAGGCACCTAGGTAAGTGTGTGGTAATGACCTGGAAGTGTGCAATGTTGAGTTATCTATATATATGATTGTTTATGTTTGATGCTAGGGATCCGGTGTGAATATGAGGTTGGTGAGCCTGGACGCGGATAGGCCAATGTGCCTATCCATGTAAATACAATCATGATTATTAATATAATATTGCATCACTGTGTGCAGACTGACTCGGACGAAAAGAGATGGGGGGGGCTACTCCACCAAAAAAGGGAAAAAAGGGGAAAATATTTTAATAATATTTCTTAAAAGGGTAATGTGGATATGTTGTTATCCTAAGTTCCCAAGTGTAGGGAATGGGTCATCAAATGGCTTAAAGATACTTCTAAAGGTGGCAAGTGTCAAGTGGAAGGAATCCAATATATATTATTGGAATTAGTGTGTTTTGGGTATTATTATTATCATTATGATTGCATTATTCATTATGGGGATGATTATTCAAGGGGAATTCATGTTGCAAGCTCTCGTGGGCAAAAGGGTTCTGACTGTATGGAAAATCCGATTATTACCTTATCTGCATGTAGAATATTGTCAGGAGTTGTAGTGTTTTAATTAGATATACTTTCGAAGAGACAGGTTGAAAAATTGTGAGCAGTCTCTCTGGGTGAGAGACTAGCTTTTGTGAAGCGGTTGTCAGGCCCGGGAGCATACTCTCCAGGTGAGAGTATTGTTGAGAGTGGTTCCCTAGTGTGTTGGGCATTAGTCCCAGGGCTCAAAGATTTCATGTATGGCATGTTACAGGTAACCTTGGGAAGGGAAGTGGAGCATCCAAAGGATTGTTGAGAAGAGAAAGGGCACACTTCCTTGGGTGTGACAGGTGTGTGGGGAATGAGAGATTGTGGACTAGTTGCAGTAGTGGGAACCTAGGATTGAGTATTTTTGTTGAGTTTCATAAAATATCTAGTCCCTAGGATTTCTTTTTCCCTACTGGAGTTGAGCCCCAGCTCAGGGGTGACCTGTTGCTAAACTCTTCTGAGAAACAATGTCTATGGCTGGGAAGAACATCTAAGTCAAGGCCGTAGTTGGTGACTTTATAAAAGATAAGTGTTATTTATGTACTTGTCTTGTTTACTGTGTGCTTGTTTATCTATGTTTGACATGGGTTAATTCTTGTATGTTGTCACATATAAGTATTTCTTGTTATTCTGTTAAATTATTCTTGCATCTGTGAGTTTGATGCTTTTAGCATGTATTTGTAGTTGTGCTTGGATATGACCAGTGTGGTTAGTATTGCTTGTTAATTTATCCTTGTAATTTTGGTTATGAGTCGACAAGAAGAGGATTGAGTGGCCGAGTGTGCAGGAAGGCAGTCTATGTACACCAAGAGGTTGGAATTTTCGTGTGTAGACAGAGAATTAGATTTCACTCACAGTTAAATCTGAGTTGTTGCATGACACCTAGATGGTTGTGCGCGGGGTTGTGTTGTGTGAATAGTATGATGGTGCACGCAATTTTGATTTATTTCCGCTGCTTAAGTTTGTATTAAAAAGAGAATGTTTCTTCTGTTGTTGTAAGTTGTGTGGCACAACTCAAGTTGAACTAAGAGCGTTACTTCAAGTGATATTGTGTGGATTATGTTTAAGGTAGATTCTTCACAGTGTACTTCTAGAGTAACATTGGTCAATGGTGTGTTGGGTACGTTACAAATTGGTATCAGAGCATGTGTAAGGTGGTATCGAGACTCAGTGGGTGACTAGGTACGTTACAAATTGGTATCAGAGCATGTGTAAGGTGGTAACGGGACTCAGTGGGTGATTGGGTACATTACAAATTGGTATCAGAGCATGTGTAAGGTGGTAAAGGAACTTAGTGGGTGACTAGGTATGTTACATGTGGTGAAAATAAATGGCGACCAGTTCAAATATAGATATTGAAAAATTTAACGGGAAAAGTTTTGAGTTGTGGAAGATCAAGATGGAAGATCTATTGGTAGAAAAATATCAATGGGTCACTATGGATCCAAGTACTGCACCTACAAGAACATCAACAAAAGACTAGGAAAAGTTGGATAAGAAGTCGAAGAGCACAATATGGTTGTGTCTCTCAGATTCAATATTATTGAATGTGTCAGGGGAAGCTACAACCAAGTCATTATGGAATAAGTTAAGGGCTTTGTACTAGTCTAAGTCCTTGTTAAAAAAAAATTTCCAGTGAAAGAAGTTGTACGACATGATGATGAAAGATGGATACTTGGTGACAGAGCATCGAAATGCCTTCAATACCGTAGTAATTCATTTATTGTTTGTTGATATTAATATTTCTGATGAAGATAATTGTATCATTTTATTGTGCCCTTTACCAGACTCATGGGAAAGTTCGGTTGTGGCCATAGGAGGTAATGCAACTACTTTAAGTTTTGACGATGTGGTTGCATCCTTGTTGTTAGAGGAGATGAGATGGACATTAATGTATCCCTCTTGTTCAAATCATCTAACTTAGAGTATAATTATCTAAGAATCTAGGAACTTGATTTAAGTGATGAAAAAAGTTCAATGGATTTGTCAACAAAGGGGAATCTTCAAGAGTTGAAAAAGATAGGCAATAAACTTTTGGACAAGCTTGTTTCAACTATGAATATAAAGATTGGCTTGCATGAAAAAGTTACCAAATATACTATAGAGACCAAAAGGGATGCATTGACTAGGTTTGCATAAAATCTTTCAAATGAATGAAAGTCACGTTTTATTGTTCTTTTCATTGAAATTTTGAAAAATCAATCAAAATAAAAGTTGGTCGTGGTGCATCTAAAAAAAATGTGAAATGACGTGACTTGATAAACCACATCTTACTCTATTATAGTTTCAATCAATTTAAAATAAGAAGCTTGGCATAAATCTATTTTGTATGGGTCTTGGGAAGTGCCCAAAAACCTTCATTGGAGAACTACTATGTCGTAAGTGTTTAACCTACTTGAAATTGAAATAAGCCTCCGAAGACAAATGATAAAGTGTCAAGATTACATTTGACCTTACCCCATCCAACAGAAGATAAATCACATTTGAGATCAATCAAATAGGTACCCAAGCAATTCTTGCAATGGTTTCCATTGCTTGATATTCTCCAATGACTTTTTATTTTTTCTGCCTACAAAGAAGGACACATTTTGGATCTCATAAGTTGGACTTTGTAACGGTGTAGTGTGAATAGAGTTCAAAAGAAGATGAGAGACTAACTGTGTGTATGTAATCAAGGCCTAGGATTTATGGTCGTGAGTATCAATAAAAGAATAGCATGGTTTCATCTCTCTAATTTGAGTTCATTTGCGGTGTATGTTTTAATTGTTGTTTGTTTAATTACTATGACTTGAGTCATGCTACGTAACTCTAATATCATCCTTTGTGCTACATCAAGTGTTATCAAAGTAGGTTGAGCATGTATTTGGGGAGGAGCAGAGAGACCTTGGTCTCAAAGTAAGTAATCTATGAGCGTTGGTGAGGTGTAGTGCTCACAAGACGAGATCCTAGTACAAAACTAGAGCGATGGTGCAAAGACATTAGTTGGTGCAGAAGATATGGATGACCTTGCAAAAATGATGAGGACAATGATAGAAAAAATGGATTACATAGAGGAAACCCAGAGGATAAGTATTGCATATGTGGTGCAAGATGCCAATGATGATGAAGTAGAATCAAAGATTTGAGAGAAAAGCAAAAGAGAAAGTGATAGTGGAAGAGAGAATGGTCAAAGCAATCAATAGTATCAAAGGTAAACATAAACTTGATACTCTTTTATATTTTGAAAATTTAAAATTTTAAGGAATTGACATACTAGATAGGAGAAATGGAAAAGTTCTTTGAATTTGAGCAAATTATAGATCCTATGAGGGTTAGGTTTACCTATACAACATTGAAAAGTCATGCTTCATTATGGGGGGATAATTTGTAGCTAAATAGAGAAAGGAGTGGTAAAGAAAAAATTAAAATATGGGATAGGATGGTGTTAGAGTTGAAAAGTAATTTTTTTCTCGTGAGATTACAATTTAAATATGTTGAGAAAATTACAGAATTTGAAGTAGTTGAAGATGATAGTAAAGGAGTACACTACAAAATTTTACAAATTTCTATAATGTCTGGGAAAAAAGAGGATATTACAGACTCCAATGCCAAGCATGTGAATGGCCTAAGTTATGACATTTAAGATGGCCATATGGTGTTTGAGTGTCCAGAACCATTGAAGGAAGGATAGAGACAAGAGGGGAGAACTCATATTTTTGAAGCATGACAACCAACAATAACACCAAGTGAGGTGATTAACTTGGGGTTAGAGTAGGGGGGGATTTGATGATGAGGAAAATATCATTACAACCCGAGAAAGGGGTTGACAAAGAACTAGAACAAAGGAAGATAATACTCAAAACAAAATGCAACATAGGATATAAGTGTTGTAGTTTGATTATTGATGGTGGTAGTTTAGAAAATTTGGTGTCTACTGAAGTTGTTCATGAGTTGCTCATAAATTAAATTTGAAGTGTACACCTGATCTAGATGCATTGAGTCATTGTGAGAGAACAATGTTTGACTAATTTTAATAATGGAAGATATAGTTATAGCATTCCATGTGATGTTTTTCCCATGAATGTATATCACTATTGGGAAGGCCTTGGAAGTTTCATAGGAGGGTTATGCATGATGAGAGAAGAAACACCTACTAGTTGGAAAAGGATGGGATGAATTTTAACTTACATCCTTCAAATGAAGAAGTGGAGAAGGATGGAAAAGTGATGTTAAGTCTAGTCTTGGCATATGTGAAAGAAGTGGAGTAGAAATAACCTATGAAGTAGTGGGATAAAGAAAATGGAGAGTAGAGCATTGGTTCTATAACAGTAACAATTTTGAAGGTGGAGAAAATGGAAATGTGTCATTCCTATAATGTTTTTTGTGTTTATATGTTTGCAGGAAATGAAATAGAGAAGGTGGAGGATATGACCATGAGGGAGATAGCTGGTACCAGGGTTGGCACCAAAGATAATGGTGTACTTTTTCTATCAATGTAACAAGCATTAGGAATGGTTCCCAAGAGAAATGATGAGGAAGTAAGCATTATTGAGTGGGAGCGGTGTAAGGCAATAAGCAATGTTGGGGTAAAGAAGAAGAAGGTATTGCAACATTGTGGCATAGATTTAAAAGGAAATGGAAGAAATGATAAAGATTGAGGTAGATGGAGAGCAATGTTAGCTCAAGACACTAAAATAAATGTTGTGGATGTTAGTAGTAGAAATGCATAGACGAGGATGTCTAATCTAGAAAAAAAATCACATAACTTTTGAGCAAGGTGCTCAAAATTTTCTAACTATGGGAGTCTGATGTAGGAACATCCTCAGTCAAACTAGCCATCATACATGTTAGTCTAGTTTAGTTTATGATGATAGTGTGCATAGCATAATTTATTATCATTCTCGTCAGATTGTCTACATATGTCTTTGTCCATTAGCAACTTTAGAATACAATAGTCAAGTTTAAAGCAAAGCACTAAAAGGGCATGAATGAATAAATCAAAGTAGTAGCAAGAAAGTGCAAAGAAATACAAAGTGAGATATGGTGGGCATTCACACGTCCCTCTTTTTCAAATCATATAACTTAGACAATAACTATCTAAGAATCTAGGAACCCAATTTAAGTGATGAAAGAAGTTCAATGGTCAATTTGTCGATGAAGGGGAATCTTCAAGAGTTGAAAAAAATAGGTAATAAAATTTTGGACAACCCTCTTTAAAATGAGAATATGGAGACTACCCTATATGGGAAAGTTATCAAAGAGATTACATAGACCAATAGGTCTGAATTAACTAGGTTTGCAAAAAATATTTTGAATAAAAAAAAGTCATGATTCATTTTTCGTTTCATTGAAAATTTAAAAAATCAATCAAAATAAAAACTAATAATATTGCATCTAATTAAATTAAATTTTAGATGAAAGAAAGTTATGATTCATTGTTTTTTTCATTGAAAATTTGAAAAATCAATAAAAATAAAAATAAAACTAAAAATCAATAAAAAAATAAAAACTAAAACTAGTGGTATTGCATCTAATTAAATTTTTTATTAAAAAAAAGTCATGATTCATTATTCTTTTCATTGAAAATTTGAAAAATCAATAAAAAATAAAAAATAAAAATCAATAAAAATAAAAACTAGTGGTGTTGCATCTAATTAAATTTTGGATGAAAGAAAGTCATGATTCATTGTTCTTTTCATTGAAAATTTGAAAAATCAATAAAAATAAGTAGTGGTGTTGCATCTAATTAAATATACAATGACGTGATTAAATAAACCATATCTTACTATATTATAGTTTCAATCAATTTGAAATAAGAATCTAGGCATAAATATATTTTGTATGGGTCTTGGGAAGTCCCTGAAAACTTTCGTAGGAGAATTTCTACGTTGTAAGTGTTTAACCTACTTGAAATTGACATAGAAATGTGAATACAAACAATAAAGTGGTAATATGGCATATAACCTTGTCACATCCAACATACGACAAATCACATTGAAGATGACTTGGTCAAGGGACAAGCAATTCATTGCAAATGTTGCTTGATATTCTCTTGTGACTTTATAAAATAAATTTTATGCTTGTAATGAAGATATGCTTTGGCTCTCATAAGCTGGGCTTTGTAATGGTGTAGTGTGAATAGAGTTAAACAAAGATAAGGGACCGAATCCATGTGTGCAATAGATTTATTGGTTGTGGGTACCAATTATGTGTGCAAGAGAATTATGTGTGCAAGAGAATTATGCGGTGTCCCATTTCTCTTATTTGAATTTGTTTGTGGTGTATGTTTTAATTGTTGTTTGTTTGGGGACTTTGTGAGTTGATTTGTGTTATGTAGCTCTAAAAACAACCTTTGTGTTGCATCAATAATACTAGAGAAATGTCATTTGGAGGAGTCCTTGTTACATACTTAATTATGAAAATAATGTATCTATCTTTTAAACCAATGGTAATAAACAATTTATATGGCTTGAATTAATAGAGTAAGTAAAAATATTTTCATAGTTTATTGCTACATTGCTCATCTTCAATATCCAATATATAAAAGGTTAAACATATCTCATGATGACTCTTTTATGTACCTTTTGAGGTCCTTAACTATCCCCAATTCCTGAGACTTCGGGCCTTGTTGTGACAGGCACTACAACTTTCCATTTTCTTGAAATCTATTTGCAAAATCCTCTCAAGAAAATAGGGCCCCTTGTATTTTTCGATTTTGAAAATCTCCTCCAAGAGTTTCATCATCTTGCTCTAAAACGTATTCCCCAAGTTTCACCTTTCCCAAGTTTGCATCTTTTAAATTGGGAACACTTGGAAAATTTCAAATTAAGTTTTTCTGGATTTTCGAAAAAGTTGATGAAAACTTCTCTAATGTACATCGGAGGAGTTACCTTCAACTCCTTCAATGTACATCAAAGGAGTTACCTTCAACTCCACCGATGTACATTGGAGGAATTATCTCTAACTCTGTCGATAAGCTTTGACGAGTTTGATGTTTTTCCCCCGATCGTCCATCCCTCATCACCTAACTTACTTGCAACTCCTCCAGTGAAATCAAAGGAGTTACTATCAACTCCTCTGATTTCATCGGAGGAGTTGTTTCAAACTTCTTCAACTGACTTCGACACATTTCATGCTAATTCCTCTTATGCACATCGGAGGACTTCCCATGAAGTCGTCTGATGTACATCGAAGGACTTACTAACAACTTCACCAATTTTTAATGTCGTCACCTACCTGTATTTATTGCAAAATTCCCCAAAATGTATAAATAACTCCCCACACTCGACCCTTGTTGTTTTATCGAATGTCGAGGATAAGGGAAGTTATCCCAACACAAAGACAACCAAATCTATTCGCCCTCGACCAACCAATCCTTCGACATGTGTCATCTAGCCACTAGGAAAGCCCTTGATGCCCATTCCTACAATTTTGTAGGGTTAGGGTTTGCTTTGATCTTATTTTTAAAAATTGATCTCCCTCGTAGTTCTCATGATATCCACCTTCTCTATTCCAAATACCTTACCTCCCCAAGCCATGGTAGCATCTTGTGTCCAGCTCAACAAAACTAGGGCTAACACAACACTACTTCACATTATCCTTTTGGCCATAGACTTGTCACAAATGAAGCCGGAAAACTCTAAGACCTAGCTGGAAAACAAGGTCACCAACTGGTCCCCTTCCTTACCACTGATATGGTAGTTACCGTTTGAAACCTCACATAATCAAAAAATCTAGAATCATGATTCTTAAGAAATGTCAAACTAGACCTCTCACATTTATGGACCCTTTTGAGACATAAACATTTTTCGAGTTGCCCCTTTCTGGATCGGAAAACTTAGTCTCAAAATCGTCAATGATGTTGAAGAGCTTCACAACATCTCCTCCAATCACTTCGAAAGAGTTCACAATAACTTCTCTAAATGACACTCTAACTTTATTGGAGCACTTCATGTTAACTCCTCCGATGTATCAGAGGAGTTCGCATTAACTCCTATGATACAACAGAGTTGTAGTTAACCTTGTCGATTCCTTTCATCGGTGGACCAATCATTAACTATGACAAGGCCTATCGAAGCACTTCACACTAATCCTTTCGATGGCGTTCGGGAGATTTATTGTTAACTTCTCTGATTTGCATTGATGAATTTAGCATTAACTTGTTTGATTTCAACTTCTAATCCCCTTTTTAAGACTTTTTCTTCTCTGACTTCTACCAGATTGTCCATTATGTCTGTTATCATTTTATCATCTTCTGATGATGATCTCTCACCAAGCATCATATCAAGAGAGTCATCGAGTATTTCAAGATACTTATATTAAATTTTGTATCATTTATGATCTTAGTCTTCGCACTAATCCCACCTTTTCTTTGCAGGTTCAGATATGGTTCCCAAAAAAGAAACAAGCAAGGAATTGGTCACCGAGGCCTCTAGTAAGTGGTCAACAGATCCAATATGAACTAGATGTGGTCGGAGACACATATGATGACACCTTTGGACTTTTGGAAAAGGAGGGAGAGACACTCAAGTGGGGCAATGTGTATCGCATTTTTAAGAAATCAAATTTCCTCGCCGAAGATGAAGACCAAGATGATTGAATATATTCAGAAATATCCAGAGATCTGGAATATTCAGAGTTGCATCCCGCGTTGCTGTCCTACCTTGTGTCGATGCCATCATTTGGATCATAAAACATGTTTATCTAGGAAATAAATGTGTTCACAATTCCAGGGGGGAACCCATAGCATCATTTAGACCTAAGGACTTAGAAAAATGTTATAACCTCAACAAAGGAGTGAAAAAGATATACAATAAGATTCTTGATGAGTTCCAACACACAACTAAATAACTATGCCCCAAGTGGTACAAACTCGATAAACAATTCAAGAACAGGCCCAAGGGAGGTTACCCCACAATTTCCTTGAGGAGACCCTATCAATATATGGTCACTATGTTGTGCCAACTGTATGGCCAGCCAGATACATCCTTGTTCTCCCTATCATACATTCCATTGATATATTATTTTGCAGACAAGGGACTGTCGTTCAATTGATATGACATTTTATCAGTAATATGATAGTAGCTCTCACCATGGTTTGAAAATCCCAGCCTCATACCTTCCCAAGTTTCCACATGTCCTTGTATCACTTCGACATTATGTGTGTGGCTCATCAGTACCCAAGGATGGGGTGGCGAGGGCAGCCCTTGGACCCAACAATCTACATATACTGTAATTTTCTCTGGGAGCACAAGTATTGAATAGAGTATCATAAGATAAGTGAAAATTTCTTGGCTCCCATGTACGAATTGATATTTTGCACAACACCCCCACGCATGACTGATAAGGTCATATTCCTCATAAAGAGATCGATATCTCATGGAGCATGGCACTTATATAAGGTTTTTCGGTGCTATGAAGCCCCCTCATCTGCTTCCCCAGTTCATGCCAGAAAAACTAGTGCTCCAGGAAGTAGTGTATCAAACTGTAATCCATGGAGTAGAAGGGATATTGTACCAGGTTAAGAAAGAGATATGGTCACCATAGCCACTTTATATAGACACGTATTCATTCAAAAAAAACAATAAATCTCAAGAAGAGGTAAACACTATGTTGGCTTATCATTTTGGAGAAGAATGGTTATGAAGGCACTGTTGAGTACATTTTTATGCTTCCTTTTCACTCTATAAACTATACTTTTGCCTCCAAAACCATCCATTTTGCCTCCATATCATTCCATATTTTCCATAAAACAACTTATGCAAGG
>JZKD02S1400405.1:643570-677182 GCA_000966675.3 Picea glauca
CCTCCGCTTAAAGGTAGAAAGGTGGGGGGGGGCTCTGGAAACTGATGTGCGCCATTGATCCGGGCGTGCGAAATCATGTCGTCCAGAACTGATTTCCAATTAAACACAGTCGCATTTGCATCCCAATTAAACACAGTCGCATTTGCATCCCAAACTTAGGACAAGTGGGTTTTTACCCATTCCTTCGCATTTTACCCCCCTTTACAAGTAATGTCACTAACAAACGCTTTATGTTAAAATGCCTTTTCAACCTCTTTGTAATCAGCTTCTTATGAATGAGTATAGCCAACACATCTCTCTCTTAAGGGATAATCTACCACCATTCAAGCTAGTTTTTGTGCTTTGCATTTTATAGTCTTTTGTATTCCATTCATTAATAGAATCTAAGTTCAAATGTATTATTGTGTTTCTTGCAATATCTTTGTGTGTTTCCTTGTTATATATATGTCTTCATTTCATTCTCAACATAATTCGGATCGGTGGTAACAAATAAATATTATCTTTGTTGTTTCTATGTGTATTTCCCCGACGAGGTTAGGCTATCATAAATTGGGTCTTGAACTAGTTGAGCTTGGGGAAGAAAAATCTCACCAACCCAAGTAACCTCCCATGGAAGAATAAAAGAGAGACAATGGATCAGGATATCCTATAAAATTGTTTCTCAAGGAAGACATCGTGTGACAGAGGAATGAGATGATGGATAATTTTTCCCAGATCCTTTGACGGCTTCCAACAACAACGGAGGCACCTTCAACCAGTAGTCACCTCGAAGTTGCAACACCCTTCAAGGTACAAGTTAACTTTGATATTCCTTTATTTGAATTCCATATAGACGTAGCGCTTTGGAAAAATGGTTGAGTTTTATAGAGGGTTATTTCTCTATCCAAATTTTTCCAACGATGAATAAATCACCTTTGCACTCCTTAAATCCCTTCCCCGTGTCAGATATTGGTGGGAAACTTAATGTGAGCAACATGTCGAAGATGATTTTGTGATTTTTGGTCCAAAACCCACTTGACTGGATTTTGTTGATGCCCTCAAGGAGTAATACTACCCTTTTGGAAACTACAATGACCAATACACAAGATGGACAACTTTGCATTAAGAGAGAGACCATCCAGTGTCATAATACACAAACATCTTCCATACCTTACGCACAAATATGGGTATTAAATACTTCGACTGACACCTGGTTATGAAGTATCGTAGTGGCCTACATAGGTACATCCAAATATATATGGATTTCTTGGAGATATCCTCACTGGCATTCGCTTACCGATATGATTTCAAGATCAAGCAAAAGTTTAACCACAATAATAAGCAGTATTTTAGTTTTGCAAACCCATCACAGTAGAGTCATGGTAAAAGTGGCCCTAACTCCTAGAAAAAAGGACAGAGAAGGGATGGGTAGCCACAGGAAAACCAGCCTAATCCACATGCAAAGAAGGGTAACGAGAAGTCGAAGAAGGAAACTAGAAAGTGGTGTGAGTTCCAAAAAATCCCTTGGCACAACACTGATGAATGTCACTCCAAAAATTCATTATTGGTTGAGATGAAAGCCTCAAAGTTGGATTCCTAGTCAAACTATGATTAAGAACCAGAGAAGGGAAAATGGATCATTGACGTGGAACCTAGTGTCACCATCATTACCACAAAGTTCCAACTAGAGGATCCTAAATAAGGGGAGCGCCTCTTCCACCCACATATGTGGGTGAAGGGGACCCCACTCCATTTCATTGTTGATAGTGGTAGCCAAAAGACCCTAATATCAACATAGGTCATCAAGAGGTTGAACCTAACAATGAAGTCATACCCTCATCAATACACCATCGGTTGGCTCAACTAGGGATGAGACATTCGCATTAGTCGACAATGTTTCCTACACTACAACATCAAGGCCTTCAAAGATGAGGTATTGTGCGATGTTTTCCCACTTTAATTTTGTGATGTTATTTTAGGACAACCATATATGTGGAAGCGTCATGTTGATTATGAATCTAGGCCAAGTATTATCATTATTACTTCGAAAGGTCAACTCTACAGGGTACCAGAGGCAATCCCAACGATTGCAGTCTCTTTGCTCTTCGTGAAGTAGTATGGAAAGGTGATCTCTAAAATCAAGAGAATTGTCCTCTTTATGTTCCAATCAGAAGGTGAACAGAAGATCATTGCAACTACCAAATCCTCGACATGAGGTATCTCTACACAATAGAAGCAGGTAGACGAGATAGTAGAAGAACACAAAGACATCCTTTCCTCACCTACTAGAGTGCCTTTGCATTGTCAGGTAAAGAACTCAATTGATTTGACACCCAATGCTTCTCTTCCCAATGATCTTGTATATAGGTTCTCTATTATGAATAATAAAGAAATCAAATTCCATATCCAGGAGCTAATTCTGAAGGACCACATTAGACCAAGCTCCTCACGTTGCGGGAGCCTAAGTGTTCTGGTATAGAAGAAAGATAGGACATGGGGAATTTTTATTGATTAAATACCCCTGAACAAGATCACAGTTGAGAACCAATACCCAATCCCCCATATTAATGATCTTCTAGATCAACTCAAGGGCACCAATTGTTTCGGTAAGATTGATCTGAAGTTAGGCTACCACTAGGTGTCGACTAAGCAAACTAATGTATGGAAGATAGCATTCAAGTTTAAAGAGGGTCTCTTCGAGTGGTTTGTCATGCTTTTCAAACTGACTAATTCCCCAGCCACATTCATGCGGATGATGGATGATATATTGTGTCCATTCACAAACTCTTTTTTGGTCGTATATCTAGATGACATCCTCGTTTTTATCAAAACCTAGTGTCTCCTTGGTGATGGTGTAGGGCCTGTATCAGAGTGGGGAGAGATTCTAATGGGTTCATGTGAGGTTCTCTTTATACAAATGAAAATATACCAAGGATGTGGGTGAGAATGATTTTGAATTAAGTATTCCCCCTTTCCTTGGCTTGCACCCCATATTTAATGTGGAACTGCTTCGACCATATTTTCCACCTCTCTTGGACACTTTTGATGTGGCCAAGTACTTGACCCCTACAAAACTCAATCCTAACTGCATTGAATAGATGAAATTTGATCAAATCATGGACACCAAGACGAAGGGAACCCACCAACAGAACATCCAACTCTATCAGATAATCAAAGTAGGGTAGCTTCTTCACCAAGGAAATTGGCTCACCAGGAGTTAGATTCAACAGAAGTTTCCCTGTCTAATGGAGGAACTTGACACAATTGGGACCATCACTTCCTAATGGGGGAGGACTAATTCAGGTGGATATTGGTGGCCACCTACTTGTGCCACTAATTCATAATGGTTCTACATCTTGGAAATTTTACTATAGTTTTTTGAGTCCCAAACTTCCATGGCCATTTTGAGGCCCTCAGCGACGCTTTTGGCATGAAAATTCCTAGTATGTAGCCGATGGTAGATATTGGACCATTCATAATGTGTACTTCTCAACTAGACCTTTCAATTGTCCTACTAAGCACCCCAAATGGAGATCGTATGCAAAATTTATGCCCCCAGGAAGTTGACGTATAAATTAACCACATTAAGGCCCACAAACCTTTTGGTGTTTCATATTCTAGTGTTAGGAATGGAGGAACCTTCAACCAGCAGTCACTTCGGAGGTGTGACATCATTCAAAGTACAAGTTAACTTTGATATTCCTTTATTTGAAGTTCAAATAGATGCTAGCGCTTTGGAAAAATGGTTAAGTTTGCTAGAGGTTTATTGCTCTGTCCAAAAAATTTCCAACAATGAAAAAATCACCTTCGCGCTCCTTAAATCCCTTCCCCGTGTCAAATATTGGTGGGAAACTTACTTTGAGAAACATGTCAAAGATGAGTCTGCAATTTTTGGGCCAGAACCCACTTGAGTGGATTTTTTTTATTCCCTCAAGGAAGAATACTACATTGTTGGAAACTACAATGATAAATACATGAGATGGACAAATCTACATCAGGAGAGAGATCATACGGTGTTGAAGTACACAAACATCTTCCATACCTTGCGCACAAATATGGGTATTAAAGACTCTAAAAGAAACCTAGTTTTGAATAATTGAAGTGGCCTACATAGGTACATCCAAACATATATGGAGTTCTTGGATATCTTGTAACATCCCTCAACTCAACCAAGGAATATTACTTGTGGAAAATACACATAAATTTATTTTTTTTCTGCCAACTAAATTCATGTAGCTTACCAGCTATGAATTATCCACAGAATTAAAAATTGCAGATAACAATTATTTAAATGTTGCTACAGCATGCTAGCTAACATTATTTTTTCCTCCTCACTAAAACAAACAGTGCATGCCCAACAGGTTGTGTACTATGCATGACAATTATTTCCCAGCGCACACGATGATTTGGGCACCACGCCAAATCATGTTATTGTTTCTACTAAAATTGATTAACAGATACATTTAAACATTGAACTGCAAACAACATGAAAATCAATCTAATGCAATTGTCCATACTAGTTAAAAACATAAATGCAACTAATAGTTTCACCACAACAACATATAATTCATTCTCATGCACAGAGTAAAATGCACAGCGGTTAAACTCATAAATTATATCAAGAAAACATATAAGCACTTATCCTTTTAAAATAGTTTTGTAACCAGCTTCTTGGGAAGGACATTCCACCCAACCATAGACTTATTATCCCAAATATCAACAAAAATTCACCCCCAATATGGGGCTAGGAATCCATAAGAATAGGGTGTCTCTCATTATCCCCTCACAACTCAGATATCCCACAACCCACTGGTATTCTCCTACATCTATCCCAAATTTTCTCCAGCTCTCTTACTCTTGACTTGACCAACCCAAGGAATTTACCCCTTCAATTATCTCATTCCATTAGGCATCCCATTAGTTTATCAAGGTGTATCTAGCACAGGTAACTAGGAATCTCTCTACTGGGAACTCAAGGGAAATCACTCCGAGGAAAATAACTAGCAACAACAACAAACACTTGTTTTTACAGTGCAACTCACACAAGAGTTCACTCTTCAGGCCTGACAACCTATCTCTTCAATATGCAACTACAAAGTGCTCCAAAATTCTCTAGCATGCTCCATCCTTCTTTCTCTATCTCCAATGTTGTTTTTTATACTCTCGGCTTGTTGTTCATTCAAAACTCAATGTGTAAAAATTGTATGTTCCACCCATATGAATTTCCTCTATTTTCCCAAGCAAATTGATTGATCACTCTCAATGTTGATTTTACTTCATCCTCATGCTCTCAATATCTATGGGATGTGACTTCTCACACTCGTGATCTTACATGAATTCAATGATTGAGCTCTCATACACTCAAACAAAAAATTAGAATGTATCCCCAATGATAATAAAATTCAGAAAAACAGGTTTAATTAATACCCATAATTAATTTCCCCCTTGGAACCTTCTTGGACACTCTCTTCTCTTGTGGAAAACTCATCCCCCATATCTATCCATATCCCTTAGTTGCCAGTATCACATTTTATTTATTTAAAAACAGACAATACATTTGCATATTACATCGCTTGGCCATAGAAACATTCATATCTACATTATGAATTAATTAGAATGGGGATTATAGTGAGGATGTTACACATCTCCTCACTGGGATCCTCTTACCAATATGTTTTCAAGATTGAGAAAAATTTCAAGAAAAAGAATAAGTGGTATTTTAGTTATGCAAACCCATCGCAACATAAGCATGCTAAAAGTGGCCCTAACTCCCAAAAAAAGGACATGGAAAGGATGGCTAACCCCAAGAAAACCAGTCCAAGCCACAAGTAAAGAAGGGTAACAGAAATTTGAAGGACACTAGAAAGTGGTGCAAGCTCCAAAAACTACCTTGGCACAACATTGATGAATGTCTCTCCAAATAGTACTTGTTGTCTAAGATGAAAGCCTTGGAGTTGGATGTTGGCTTAGAATTTGATTCATAACCAAATAATGCAAAACCCAATGTCACCATCGCTACCAAAACGTTCCATCTAGAGGAACCAGAGGTACCTGAAGAAGAGGAGCACCTCTTCCACTCAAAGATGTGGGTGAAGGAGACCCCAGTCCATTTCATTGTTTACAATGGTAGCAAGAAGAACCTAATATCATTATAGGTCATCAATAAATTGAACCTAACAATGATGTTTCACCCTCATCTATACACCATTGGCTAGCTCAACCAGGGATGAGACATATGTGTCAGCCAGCAATGTCACCTACACTATAGCATCAAGCACTTCAAAGATGAGGTATTGTGTGATGTTTCCCCACTTGAAGTGTATGATGTTCTTTTAGGAAAACCATATATGTGGAAGCTTCATGCTATTTATGATTATAGGCCCCATAGTGTCATTATTAATTTGGGATATCAACTCTATAGGGTACCAGAGGCAATCCCAACTACCACGGTCTCTTTTCTCTCCGTGAAGCAGTGAAGAAAGGTGATCTCTCATACCAGAAGATTTGTCCTCTTTATGCTCTAGTCAAAACGTTAATGAAATATCACTAAAAACTTCCAAAACCTCTACATGAGGTCTCTTTACACAGTAGAAGAAGGTGGAAAACATAGTAGAAGAACACAAAGACATATTTTCCTCACCTACTAGGATGCCTTTGCACTGTCAAGTAAAGCACTCAATTGATTTGAAACCTGGTGCTCCTCTGCCTAAAAACCCTTTATATAAGTTATTTATTGTGGAGAATGAAGAAATAAAATGCCAGATCCAAGAGCTAATTTTGAAGGGCCACATTAGACCAAGCTCCTCACCTTCCAGGAGCCCAATTATTTTGGTACAAAAGAAGGATGGGACATGGTGACTTTGTATTGATTACAAAGCCCTGAACAAGATCACAGTCAAGAACCAATACCCATTCCCTCGAATTGATGATATTCTTTATCAGCTCAATGGCACCAAATGTTTTAGTAAGATTGATTTGAAGTTAGGATACCACCAGGTGTCGACTGAGAAAATTGTTTTATGGAAGACAACCTTCAAGTCTAAAGAAGGTCTCTTTGTGTGGATGGCCATGCGTTTTGTCTTGACTAATGCCTCGACCACATTCATGTGGGTGATGGATGATATATTGAAACCATTCACAAAGTCCTTTGTGGTCGTATATCTGGATGACATCCTCATATTTAGAAAAACCCAGGAGGAAAATTTGAAGCACATTTAGCAGGTCTTGGGAACCCTGCAACAGCACAAGTTATATGTCAATTTGGAGAAGTGTTCTTTCGACATGGAGAGAATTCAATTTCTGCGATACATTGTGGATGAGTAGGGAGTGCATGTGGATCCATCCAAAATCCAAGTCATTTGTGATTGGTCGGCCCTGAAGACATTGATCGTGCTCCACAACTTCTTGGTCCTTTCCAACTTCTACTGCAGGTTTGTGTTGGGGTTCTCTCATAACGCTTTCACCCTAAGTCAGATGACCAAGGGTGCAGCCAAAGATAAGTTTTTTTGGGCCACATCACAACAGAAAGCATTCAAGGATTTGAAATTCCACGTCTACTCAACACTAGACCTTACTCTTCGAGACCTGCAATAGTCATTTGAGATTGAGACAGATGCTTCAAATTTGTTATTGATGCAGTCTGTTATCTCCTCAAATAACACAGTCAAATTTGTTTATTTAGGTGATAGGAAGTCATTGAAAATTACTTTTCTAATTTTTTTAAGGTTCATTTTTAATAACCTTATGTTTGTAATAAAGTTTGAAAAACATTGGTTTGGGTTTTTATTTCAAGAAATTCAAAACACAAGTTTCGGTGGCTAAGTGCCTCTCCAAAAGCGCTTCTAAGCCACCGAAATCCCTAGATTTCGACGGCTTAAATGCGAAATTCGGGGTCGTTTTAGCCACTGAAATCGTAGGAGATTGGAAAGAGTCAGCACATCCTTTCACACGCCTAAACTGTCGGTATTGAGGTTTTATGATTGCAATTAGCCACCGAAAAGACAGGAAGAAATTCATTTGAAGACTTGGATCTCATCTCTGCGTGATATATCAAATCTTTTTATACTTATGTTTCATAAAATCATGTGTTTGTGTACTTCCTATCATTTGATTTACCAATCATGATTATTTAAAATCTTAAGTTGCCCTCTCACATCCCTTGTAATTAGTGCCATTCCTTAATGCATATCCCATATTTCTCATCTCTTTCACAGCTGAGCCATATTTCTCGTCTCTTATTTTGGAATGAGTTTCAGACTAATGTACAGCCAGAGAGTAAGAAGAGTCCTTGTTCAAATAAGTCTTCTACTCCCAGAAGTGGAAAGAGGAAGAGGATAGCCATCTCTCCAGTTGCAGTTGATCAGCCCTCTCCATCTTCTAAGCCTAAAAAGACTAAGAAGAAACTGGATTTTAGCAAGGAGGTAGAGAAGACAGAAGATCCTCCAGTGGACAAGAAGATCCTAAATCTCCCCTATACAGACTCTGAGGATGAAGAAAACTAGGTTGCAGCAGAGCAAGAAGTAGCCCTAGAAAAAGATCCAGTTAGAGCAGGGTATGAAGATCTTCCATCACCTACACCCAAGGAGGAGCATGAAATGTAAGTTGCAGAGGCCTCATATAGCAAGCCAAAGAAAAATAGATCAAAGAATATTAAGAAACTCAGAGAGAAAATAGAACAACAGGAAGTGATAGAGAGGGTGATTAAAGCCAGATATGAAATTCTATCAAAGAATTTTGCAGAAACCAGTGCAGCCCTAGAAATATTGTCACATGAAAGTATAAAGGAAAAGAAAAAGAAGAAGAAGATTGTGAAATACTACAACAGTCTATGGAGAGTAGCTATGCATTTGAAGAAAAAGGTCAGGTCATTAAGGTTGCAAGCTATGTCTTCAAGACCTCGGCCTCAACCACCTGTTTATCTTGAAACCCTAGCAGATGCAGCCATCCATTTGAATGATCCAGAGGCAGACAATAATCCTATAGCCATTCCATAACTTTATTAAGATGAAGAGGCTTCAGAAGATCATCCCTAAGGTGTTTTAAAGCCAAGACAAAAGGTTTTTTGCAATTTTGTTAATTTTCACGAAGAGGAAACTTTCGTTGGCTTAGGCGAACATTTCAATTGTTCATTAGCCACCAAAAGCAGAGCTTTCGGTAGCTAACCAACCCAGATTTTGTCTATTTTAACCACTGAAAGCACTGACAGGGCAGAGAGGTATTTTTTTTGCATAGATCCAAGTTTTTCTTATCCAAATGCCTTAGGAACAGTTATAAGAGATAGATAATAATTAAAGTCATCATTATCAAGATTTTGTTTTGATTTTGGAGATGCCTAGCAAGGTGGAAAGGTTAAATTCGTTATCTATTTTTTGGGCAAAAAACTGTCTTGTTGCCAGCAGGTGGCAATTTCGACTTGTCCCATATCTTATGAAGATCCATCAGCCTTGGAAGGCTTACTACACCTGTCGAATATTTTGAAGGACATGAAGATCACTTGAGATAAGGAGTTGACCTATTTTATAGGATCTCTGCCTATTTTCTTGTGTCAGTTATTGACTTTCTATTTTTGGTAAATTTGATCCATTATTCTAGTATATGGATATCTAATGTAAAGGCTATAAAGCCACAAACTTTTGATGAACCAAGGGTTCGATTTTGAGTTCTAAAACCATACTGCTATTGTGATTAAGACAATTTCTTTAATATATTCATCCTGCAAGCTTCTTTCATTATCATTGTCAGACCTTCTTTTCATTTATGTTCTATGCCTATGAGTTGAAATTATTTATTTGTCTCTGTTTAATGTCCTATGGTAACTGTCATCTTACCTTTTATTATCAAGCAAGGATCATAAGCATTCACTCCTAGTTTTTTGACCCATCATATATATTGTTTTATGTAATATATGGTTAATTGATTAGTTTCTTTATCCATTTGATACTCAACCTTTCTAATAATATCTCTTGAAGGCCTTGTATTGTTTGAATATACCTAGACTGTCTTGAGGATACAATCCAGTGAATTAGATATTCATCTTGATCCAATCATTACCCATTATTGAGTGAAACATTTCAATATTAGTTAAGTTACTAGGCATCTTTGAGATACAACCTAGGAGAGTTTTCTGGAGTGATAACAAATTGGCGTCGTTGTCGGGGAGAGGAGATTGAAGCTCAACTTTCCTAGGAGACGACACAGATATTATCCTTGATGATAGACAAGGATTAGACATTACATTGGTTGTAATCATATATCTGGAAACTCCACAAGTTCATCCTGGCTCCAAAGAGAATCAATACCAGGGAGAATCCACAAGAATCACCTGTCACGCTAGTACCCAATCCGGAACTAATTCTCAGAAGAGGAAGATCATTTCAAGCTCAGAATTCAAAATCGGGTACTAAAAGTAATCCTCTTTCTCATTCTAAGAAATCCATAGTAGAAAACACTGAATCTTCTTCCTCTAAGATTGTCAGTGAAAAAGTAACTGTAACAACTGCAGAAGAATCAATTATTTCTTATCAAGAGGAAACTGTCATTGCAGAAGAAGTGATAGGCTCAAATTTGGTTGAAGAATCATCTAAGACCTTTGAAAGAAATCACAGCTCCTCATCTCTTGAGTCCTTTCACTCACAATAGGAAGAAGACCACATAAATATTCACACTAGCCTCCTTGTTGTAGAGCATATTCTTCAAGAACTGTCTGCTAAAGGTGAAGGAAACTTGGTTGAACAACTTGCAAATTTATATATAGCCTCATATCAAACTTCTTTCCCATCAGAAAGTTCACTCCCTTTTAAATTAAATCCCCCCAATGTTGAATAATCTAAGAAAATTCTATCATCTCTCTCACCAATAGTCATTATGGTTGCACCTCCTCCATTGATCAAAATGTAACAGATTATAGCTGCTAGATATGCACCTCTTGTTTTACAAAATCCACCTACGTCCATGCCTACTAGTGATTACCAAAAATATATGCCAAAATTCATGGGAGAGGGAGATATAACTGCAGAGGAACATATAGAAGCCTTCTATAGCTATGCTGAGAACCTAAACATAGAAGATGTTGATGTCTGGACCAGAGTTTTTGTTTAGAGCTTGGATGGACATGCTAGGAAATGGTTCAAGGAACTCCCTGTTGGTTCTATAGCTGGAATAGAAGAGTCGGATGATATCATTTTGAAACACTGGGGAGATAGGAGAGACCTTTTGTACTATATCACAGAGTTTGGAAACTTAAGGAAAGAAAATGGTGAATCTGTATCTGATTTCACTAAGAGATTCAATGGAATGTATAGTAAAATACCTGCAGAAATCAAATCCACAGAGGCTTCTCCCCAAATCACTTATGCCAACTCATTTGACTCTAAATTTTGTTTGCTACTAAGAGAGAGAAGGTCTGCTACACTTTCCTTGATGCAAGATGTTTCCCTTGAAGTAGAGTCAAATATCTCAGCTGCTCATAAGTTAAAAGTAAATGTTGATAGAAAAAGGCAGAAGGAAGAAGCCTCTTCCTCATCAATTCCAAATCCCAAGATAGACAAATTGGCTAAGATGATAGAGTCATTAACTTCAGAAATGTCCAAGATAAAGATTGAAAATAAGCAGCCTTTTAAGGGAAAAGGCTCCTATGAATACCCTCACGGAAATCCAAATCAGAATCCAAATACTTTTAGGAGGAATAACCAACAAGCACAGATCTTGAGAAGAGAGAGAAATCCCACATAATATTAGAAGGTAAGAGCCCCTCTCCAAAATATTGTGATGGATGAAGATGAAGATGATTTTCAAGAAGAAGAAGAAGATAATATTCACTGTGTTGTAGATGATGCAGCAAAATCTTATCTAACACAACATGATTATGAAGAAGCATTAATGAATGAACAGATAAATGAAAATTA
Organism: Picea glauca; assembly: GCA_000966675.3. NCBI lineage: Eukaryota > Viridiplantae > Streptophyta > Pinopsida > Pinales > Pinaceae > Picea > Picea glauca. The sequence goes on from JZKD02S1400405.1 coordinate 655,453, forward strand.
TGTTGATAATGGTCTTTTTCAAATGGGTGATAAGAACAAATACAATCTCAAATCTAAGTCCAACACTTCCCAACAGAGTGCACCAACCCTTCCTAAAAAGAATGGTGCCCCTGCCAAGCAAAAAAATCAAAAGGATCAGATATATGATGACCAACAGATTACCATGAAAGCCCCTTCAAATGTGAATACACCAATTCCTCCTAAGAAGATTGTTGCCCTTACCAAGCAACAAATTCAAAAAAATCAAATCCTTGATGATCATCAGAGTGCTTTGAAAGCTCCTTCAAATGAGATAAAACTTTCTGACAAAACCTCCTCTTCTTTCAATTTTGAAGCTGAGATACAGAAAATCAAAATTCCCATCCCTTTGGTTGAGTTAATGAAGAATGAATCATTTAAAAAATATATCCTCAAGACTCTTGATCCCAAATCCATATCTCTTTATGCTGATATTCTAAATATATATGATGACATGCCCACCATTGTCTTAGGTCAAATGGTAGAGGATAGAGATGAAAGTTGTCCACCTTTTTATATCTCTCTGAACATTCATGACAAAACATTGCATAACTACCTACTAGACTCTGGAGCCTCTCACAATCTGATGCCAAAGGCAGTGATGGATGAGCTTGGATTAGAAGTTACTAAAACTTATCAATATATTTTCTCATTTAATTCTAGAAAAGTTAAATGCCTTGGGTTGATCAAGGATTTGCCAGTAACTTTAACTCAAGCACCTATGAAAACTATGATCATGGATGTAGTTGTAGCAGATATTCCACCAAAATTCGTATGTTTGTTATCAAGATCATGGATGAAGAGGTTAGGAGGAACCCTTCAAATGGACCTTTCGTATGTTACTATTCCTATTTTTGGAGGAGTGAACAAGAGACTATACAGAGAGTCACAGCTTGCCTACATTATCAATGACGAACAAAATCCAACCAACCATCCTATCTACTCAGTTGACACGGGTATGGGATCTTTCATATTACAGATTGATGATTCAGTGTCAGATTCATTGTTGCTTAAAAAGCCTGCAATTCAGTCCACAGAGGTAGGAGAAGATGATCTTTGGAGTATGTTCTTTGATGGGGCATGTGCTAAAGAGACTATAGGAGCAAGGGTTGTATTGATTTCACCATCTAAAGAAACTACACATTTGTCATTCAAGCTTGATTTCCAAGTCACAAATAATATTGTTGAATACGAAGCTTTGCTCTTAGGATTGAATGTTGCAAAAGAAATGAAGATTAAAAGGCTGCAAGCATATGGAGATGTTGATTTAATCATTCAATAGGTAAATAAGTATTTCCAAGACAAGCATGTGAGGATGAAAGCTTACAGAGATGAGGTTATGAATGTGATTGTTGCGTTCATTGAATTCAAGATCTCATATATTCCTAGGACCATGAATCAGTTGGCTGATTCATTGGACGTTTCAGCTAGTACTTTCATACCTCCTTTGCCCCCAAAGTTGAATTATGAGATTCAGGTAAAGTATAGGCCTTCTTTACCTAATAGTGTTAAATTTTGGAAAGTATTTGAAGATGATGCAGAGTTAAGCAGATTTCTAGGAGTGATGGATAAGTTTTCATATTTACAAATTGATCAAGACAATGAGCATGATGAAGAAGCTCAAAGGCCTAAATTCAAAAATAAAATTGGAGCCCATGAAATTGTGAAGCTCTCTACCAACCATATCCCCAAAGGTTTGGTTCCTTTAGAGAGACTTTGTGATCATAATGATGTTTTCGTTAAACTAAAAAAGAAGGAGGAAGATTCTGATGTGTTCCAATTTAATGTAGCAAATGAAAAAAGCCCCAAGTATGTGAATTTAGCTTCTCATTTGAATGATTAACAGAAATATGAATATGGTGAGTTGTTAAAGGAATTTTCTGATATATTTGCATGGAAGTATAGTGATTTGAAGACATACAATACAGAGATCATACAACATAAAATTCCTTTGAATAAAGACACAAAACCTTTCAGACAGAAACTCAGATCATTCAGTCCAATGTTGTTGCCCATTATGGAGAAGGAAATCAAAAAAATGCAGGAGGCCAAGATCATCATCCCTCTTAGATACTCTGACTGGATTGCCAATCTTGTTCCTCTTAGAAAGAAAAATGGTGAGATTAGACTTTGTGTAGACTTTAGGAATTTGAACAAATGCTCTAGAAAAGATAATTACCCATTGCCTAAGATGGAACATATTCTACAAAAATTTTCTGGAGCTAGTGTCATGTCATTTATTGATGGCTTATTAGGGTATAACCAAATCGAAGTCCATCCGGATGATAGGGAAAAAATAGCATTTACTACACCATGGGGTACATTTATGTACGAAAAAATTCCATTTGGATTGATGAATGTGGGAGCAACATTCCAGAGGGAAATGGATATTTCATTTGTGGGAGAAAAAGACAGATTTGTTTTGATTTATTTTGATGATATCACAGTTTTTTCATACAGCCATGAAGATCACTTGCATCATCTAAGGAAAACTTTCCTGAAATGTAGAAAGTATGGCATTTTTTTAAACCCCAAGAAGTCTCACTTTGCACTCAGAGAAGGTAAGTTGCTTGGGCATATTGTGTCTGCAGATGGAGTGAAGATAGATCCAGCAAGAGTGGAGGCAATTCAAAAATTGTCTCTCCCAAGATCCAAGAAATATATCCAATCTTTCCTTGGAACCATAAATTTCATCAAGAGGTTTATTGCAAATTTTGCAGAGCTTACCAAATATATCACATGCATGTTGAGAAAATATTATGAAGTAAAGTGGACAGAAGAAGCCAGACATTCTTTTGAATCTATCAAAAAAGCTATTATGACAACCCCTGTCTTAATTAGCTCAAATTTTGATAAAGATTTTTATATTTTCTCATTTGCCTCTAATGATACAATTACAGCAGTGTTGTTACAGAAGAATGAAGATGGGCACGAGCAGCCAGTAGCATTTTACAGCAAAGTTTTGAGGGGTGCTGAAATTAAGTATGACTCAATCGAAAAATAGGCCTATGCATTAATCAAATCACTCAAAGAAATCAGGATCTATATACTACAGGCCAAGGTAATAACATATGTACCCTCAAGTTCTATGAAAGTTGTCCTTGTTCATCCTGACATTGATTGTAAGAGGAGCAAGTGGATAGATAAAATGATTGAATTTGATATAGAGATTAAGCCAATAAAACTTATCAGAGGTAAAGGACTTTCCAAACTTCTTGTAGAAGACAATTGTAAAATGTTAGAGATAAATTTTGTTGGGGTAAATGCAGAAAGTGATGAGCATCAAATTTCAGCAGAGAAACTCAGTTATTATTTGTAGGTATCCTCTCACTTGGCATATTGTGAATGGTATAGTCACATAATATATTTTTTACAGAATTTGACAGCTCAACCAGACATGAGAAAGACACAAGTGAGAGATTTGAAACTTAAGGCCATTAAATTATTCATAAACGATAAGATGTTGTTCTGGAAAGATCCATTAGGGGTACTCTTGAGATGCATTAACAAAGAAGAATCAATTCAAACGATGATAAAATTTCATAGCAGTGAATGTGGAGGACACCATTACTGGAAAACCACTGCTCATAAAATTTTGAGAGCTGGTTACTATTGGCCTTGTTTATTTTCTGATGTGTGTGATTTTGTAAAGACATGTGATAAATGCTAGAGGTTTGCAAGTAAGCAACAATTAAAATCTCTTCCTCTCAAACCTGTTGTGGTCATAGGTCCTTTCCAACAATGGGGTTTGGATTTCATAGGGGAAATTCATCCACCTTCCATCATTCAACATAGATGGATTCTATTTGCCACTGACTACTTCACCAAGTGGATTGAAGCTATTCCTACTAGGAATGCCAATCACACTGTAATCATAAATTTCCTATATGATCACATATTTTCCAAGTTTTGGTTGCCTAAAAAGATTAGTCACAGACAATTTTGCTGCATTCGATGAAAAATCTTTGGTGAAGTTATGTGAAGACATGGGGATTCAGTTAGTGAATTATACATCTTACTATCCACAAGGCAATGGCCTTGTTGATTCATCAAATAAAAGTCTGATAAGAATTATTAAAAAGTTTCTTGAGCAGAATACAAGGGGTTGGGATTCAAAATTGAAATTCCCTTTGTGGCCTGACAGAGTGACCAATAAGAAATCAATTGGCAAATCTCCTTTCAAAATGGTATATGGAACTAAGGTTATTTTTCCTATCCAACTTGCATTGTCAGTTGCCAAATTTCTGCAGGAAGTTGATTCTGAGCAAAATGACCTTACCAGGAGGGTTTTTCATTTAGTGGAGTTGTAGCAAGTCAAAGAACAGTTGTTGGAAAAAATGGAATTGCATCAAAGAAGGATGAAAGAGACTTTTGACAAGAAGGTGAAGACAGATATCTTCAAAACAGGGGACCTGGTTCTAAAGTGGGATGCAGCGAGACAAGAGAAAGGTAAACATGGAAAATTTGATGCATTGTGGATAGGTCCATTCATTATTGCACAGGTACAGTAGAACAACACTTTTGTTCTCTAGAATCTAGAAGGTGAAGAAGTCACAAGTGGCCCATTCAATGGGCATTTTCTCAAACTTTGTTTCTCATGAGGCTTTCTAAAAGCCTTTCTCTATTATAAATATTTATTTTCAAGTTTTTCATTTTCAGTTTGTGAGTCATAATAACTCCATGCCCAATGGAATACTGATTCAAGCCAGTTTTGAGTCTTAGGTGATAGGAAGGCTATTGATTCAATAAAGGTTCTTGAAACCTCACAGGGAGGATTTCATCCCCAGAAGGAGCCAGATGTTATGTCCTCAAATAACACAGTCAAATTTGTTTATTTAGGTGATAGGAAGTCATTGAAAATTACATTTCTAAATTTTTTAAGGTTCATTTTTAATAACCTTATCTTTTTAATAAAGTTTGAAAAACATTGGTTTGGGTTTTTATTTCAAGAAAGTCAAAACACAGGTTTCAGTGGCTAAGTGCCTCTCCAAAAGCGCTTCTAAGCCACTGAAATCCCTAGCTTTCGGCGGCTTAAATGCAAAATTCGGGGCTATTTTAGCCACCAAAATCGTAGGAGCTCAGAAAGATTCAACACATCCTTTCACATGCCTAAACCGTCAAGATTGAGGTTTTATGATTGCAATTAGCCACTGAAAAGATAGGAAGAAATTCGTTTGAAGACTTGGATGCTATCTCTGCGTGATATATCAAATCTTTTTAAACTTATGTTTCATAAAATCACGTGGTTTTGTACTTCCTATCATTCGAGTTACCAATCATGATTATTTCAAATCTTAAGTTTCCCTCTCACATCCCTTGTAATCAGCACCATTCCTTAATGCATATCCCATATTTCTCGTCTCTTTCGCAGTCGAGCCAAACCTCCCTAATTTTGCGCTGTGTGGTTTCCTCCAAGCCCTAATTTCCAATTGCGGGTGTACAGGGGCATTTCAGCAAATGAAGAAAGGAGGACCAGCTTTGAGGAAGGAGCTTGATGATATTTGTTACCTAGAATCACACCCGCAGGTGTGTCAACTCTTCAAGGACGCAGGTTGCTACAAATTTTGTAAAAAATTGCAGAGCTCTCACCAACAAGTGGCAGAATCTTTTTCTCTAACTTTTGATGGAAGAAAAGCAATCATTGTCCAAGATGAATTCTAGGTGGATGAATCCCTCATAGCTGAAGTGACAGATCTTCCAAGGACTGGAGAAAACTGGTTCAAAACCACTGTGACAAAGGATGTTGAATTTGAGTCCTACTTGAAACCAGAGCACAAGTATTTGTTATGGAAGAAAGACATTCCTATGCCTTTTCTTGAAGATAAACGGCAACATTTATTAAAGGCCATCCTTGTTTATATAATTTGTGAAGGTAGATACAATAGGGTGATGATCTATCATTTTAAACTCATGAACCATTTCACTGGTAGGATCCCACTCAATCTGCTTTATTGCCTCCACATAAGCTTGACTAAGATGGTGCATCAAGTCAAAGATAAGCCAAGCAAGGTTGCAGGAAGATTATCCCATCATGGTTTGATTAATCTCTTGGTTTGTGAGCTACTGCACAGAAGGAACAAGGAATGGAATTACTTCTTATTTTGGAATGATTTTCAGAACGATGTATAGCCAGAGGGTAAGAAGAGTCCTTCTTCAAAGAATTTTTCTACTCCCAGAAGTGGAAAGAGGAAGAGGAGAGCCATCTCTCCAGTTGCAGTTGATCATCCCTCTACATCTTCTAAGCCTAAAAACACTAAGAAGAAAATGGATTTTAGCAAGGAGGCAGAGAAGGCAGAAGAGCCTCTAGTGGACAAGAAGATCCTAAATCTCCCCTATACAGACTCTGAGGATGAAGAAAACTAGGTTGCGACAGAGAAAGAAGTAGCCCTAACAGAAGATCCAGTTACAACAGGGTATGAAGATCTTCCATCACCTACACCCAAGGAGGAGTATGAAATGCAAGTTGCAGAGGCCTCATCTAGCAAGCCAAAGCAAAATAGATCAAAGAAGATTAAGAAACTCATAGAGAAAATAGAACAATAGGAAGTGCTAGATAGGGTGATTAAAGCCAGATATGAAACTCTATCAAAGAATTTTGCAGAAACCAGTGCAGCCCTAGAAATATTGTCACATGAAAGTATAAAGGAAAAGAAAAAGAAGAAGAAGATTTTGAAAGACTATAACAGTCTATGGAGAGTATCTATGCATTTGAAGAAAAAGGTCAAGTCATTAAGGTTGCAAGCTATGTCTTCAAGACCTCTGCCTCAACCACCTGTTGATCTTGAAACCGTAGCAGATACAACCATCCATTTGAATGATCTAGACGCAAACAACAATCCTACAACCATTCCAGAACTTGATCAAGATGCAGAGGCTTCAGAAGATCATCCCTAAGGTGTTTTAAAGCCAAGACAAAAGGTTTTTTACAATTTTGTTAATTTTCACTAAGACAAAACTTTCGGTGGCTTAGGCGAACATTTCAACTGTTCATTAGCCACCGAAAGCACTGACGGGGCAGAGAGGTATTGTTTTTGGAAAGATCCAAGTTTTTCTTATCCAAATGCCTCAGGAATGGTTCTAAACAATAGATAATAATTAAAGTCATCATTATCAATATTATGTTTTGATTTTGGAGATGCCTAGCAAGGTAGAAAGGTTAAATTCGTTACCTATTTTTCTAGGCAAAAAATTGTCTTGTTGCCAGCAGGTGGAAATTTCGACTTGTCCCATATCTTATGAAGATCCATCAGTCTTGGATGGATTACTACACCTGTCGAAGATTTTGAAGGACATGAAGATCACTTGAGATAAGGATTTGACCTATTTTATAAGATCTCTGCCTATTTTCTTATGTCAATTATTGACTTTCTATTTTTGGTAAATTTGATCCAGTATTCTAGGATATGGATATCTAATGTAAAGGCTATAAAGCCACAAACTTTTGATGAACCAAGGGTTCAATTTTGAGTTCTAAAACCATACTTCTATTGTGATTAAGACACTTTCTTTAATATATTCAGCCTGCAAGCTTCTTTCATTGTTATTGTCAGACCTTCTTTTCATTTATGTTCTATGCCTATGAGTTGAAATTATTTCTTTGTCTCTGTTTAATGTTCTATGGTAACTATCATCTTACCTTTGATTATTAAGCAAGAATCAGAAGCATTCACTGCTAGTTTTTTGACCCATCATATATATTGTTTTATGTATGTTATGGTTAATTGATTAGTTTCTTTATCCATCAGATACTCAACCTAACTGATAATAGCTCTTGAAGGCCTTGTATTGTTTGAATATACCTAGATTGTCTTGAGGATACAATCTAGTGAATTAGATATTCATCTTGATCCAATCATTACCCATTATTGAGTGAAACATTGCAATATTAGTTAAGTTACCAGGCATCTCTGAGATACAACCTAAGAGAGTTTCCTAGAGTGATACAATAGTCCTCACTCAACATGGACATCTAGTGGCCTATAACAGTGAAACACTTTTTGATGTTGTTCGCAAATACCCCACCTATGACAAAGACATTCACTCCATTTTGCAGGAATGTCGATAGTTGAAGCATTGCATTTTGGGAAAGGAAACGATCATCCACACTGATCACAGTCTACAATTAATGCACACACAAGGAAAGTAACATAATGATCACCATCATAAGTGGTCCATGTATTTGAAAATACTCCACTTGAACATCAAGTACAATAAGGGCAACACCAACCATGTTCCAGACTGCTTTAGTCGACCCTCGGTTGTGGCGGTAACCACAATTCTTAAATCCTATGGGAATAAGACCTTTAGGTGGTCACAATTATACAACAATGGATTTGACTTTGTTGTTACCTATCAGACAATGAGCATAGGAAAACTAGTTCCAGACTTTCATCTCCATGATGAATTGTTATTCCATTTGAGGCATCTTTGTGTTCCTTCAAGCGAGTGTGCAAAGCAGATTTGGAAAGCTCATTACAGTCGATTGGAAGGAGACTTTGGTGTGAAAACAATAGTGGCAATACTGCAAAATCATTTGTATTCATCGAAGCTTCGAAAAGATGTCTGCAAGTATATCAGATCATGCATTGTCTACGTCATTGCGAAAAATCCCCATTAATAAACAAGGGCTATACACCCCTCTGTCTACTTCTAGTAGGTCATGGGATTCCATCTCCATGGATTACATGTTCGGTCTACCTTCAACCAAGCATGGTAATGACTATGTCTATGTGTTCGTTGATTGATTTTCTAAGATGGTAGTTTTGACACCCTACAAGAAGAGTATCACATCTGAGGGCACTATTGAGCCCTTATTTAAGTGTGTTTGGGCACTATTGTATTCCTATGAACTCAAAAAATGGTGTGTTCCATAATATAGAAATCAGTTCTTTTTAATGGGTTATACGCACTGATGCATATTAAGTATACTGAATCACCAATCTGTATTGACTATATTGAATTATTGGCTCATATAACAATGTGTGATAATACATTTTATAGTTTTACAGTGTGTGTGTGATAAATATTCATTGGTCCTCTAAATATAATAAAACCATTGGTACTTTAAATAAAATAAAAGAATCGGTGCTTTAAATATAATAAAGCGTCGGTGCTTTAAATATAATAAAATCATCGACGCTTAGTAACAAAGAATGGTGTCTACATCTCACCTCGAATATTTAAAATTTCAATACCTTTCAGTGCACAAGGTAATACAAACACCGACACATACAAATTATACAAGCACTGAGATGGACATAAAATAAAAATGCATTGATGAGTTAATAAACTTAGAAATCCCTGGTGTTGCATACGCAAATAATGTGGAACTGATGCGTAAAAATTATAAGGGCATCGGTAATACATACAACAAAATGGGAATCTGGGGTGTAATAACTATAATACATCGGTTTCTTTTCATTTTATGTACACTATAAGGCATTTTATGTAAGAGCGCATCAGCTCCTTTTCATTTTATGTACACACCGAGGCATTTTATGTAAGGGCGCACTGGTGCCTTTTAGTTTTATGTATGTACCATGCCATTTTATATAAGGGCGCACTGGTGCATTTTAGCTTTATGTATGCATCGGGGTGTTATATGTAAGGGCACACCAATGTGTTTTGACAGTAAAAGCACCCAAAAAAAACCTCTACTACAACCTCTTCCCACCCAAATTTTTTTAGTTATATGGAAAATCCTTTAAAACCTCCGCAGTCAATATAGGAGGCTGTAGCAGAGGTTTTCTTGAAAAAATTTCCAAATTTTGTAACACTAAAAACCTCCGCAAAAACCTATGTTAGAAGGTGCTATCCTTTTAGTGACTTCACCTTGAATGGGAAAAATTGTAACCATTATGAAATGCTTACTTAAATATTATCCTTATAGTCAACATGACAACAAAGAAAAATTTGCATAAGGATGGAAATCACAAAGTAGTTGAAGAGGCTAGGTGATTCGAATTGAATCCTCACCAAAATATCTCTGTAAAATTTGTAATAAGCATTAAAATGATTTTTTTGGAAAAGTGAGGAAATGTCCAAAACTTTACTAGGAAGTTTCAATGAACCATTGGGATGGTTGTCTTTCTTAAAGAAACCCATTAAAGATTAAGGTTGTGATGAAGAAAGAGGACATTCAAAGAGAGGAGGAAATGAACAAGGGAAGTATCAAAGATGAGAGCTCAAGGAAGTAGTCGCCTTGATGATTGTAGGAGAAGAATATATTGAGTATATCCCACGATGAGGGAAGATTGTTGTTGATCCATGGCCATCTACAAATTGCATGCCAATGAGTAACAATACACTAAATCTATGTATATCTCATTGTTTTGTAATAAATTTCTTGCCTAGTAAAATACCCATGAAATCTAGTTTTCTCATTTGGGGTTTCCATGGAAAAAGCTCGGTGTCTACAATGCATTTAAAATTTATGTGGTTGATGAATTGTTTTGACTAAGTTTTATGTTATAGTAATTGAAAGAAAACGTCATCACCAATTTTTATTCGAAGGAATATCTAGATGGAACCCATAGCTCAATCCTCCATTTCTTTGATTTTTGGCATGGAGAGAATACTCATGTGTTGTGCTACTAGGTCACTATAGATGTTGGTAAAGAAACAAAAATAGTACTATGTTATTCCATATTAATAACCAACAAGTTTTTCTAGGTTGTGTGAACCTTATGAATCAATCCTCGTATTTCATTCACTCAAAGTTCTTGAACATTAGGTTGTTAAGCACCTACAAGACTTCCCTTCATTCGAGGGATTAGCAGAATTAACAATGCACTAAATCTTGTCATTTCTTGTGACCTATATGATATATCGATTCTTGGTTTGACTGGTGTATAATGTACCACCAAATAAAAATAGTATTTCATTATGTATCCATTTCCCTTGTTGAGTGTTGCCTTATTCTATCCATTCAAGGCATGGGTATTACCTATAGCCATTGTGTTGGCCAATCAAATTTCCCCACAAAAATTTGATTTAAACTTGTGAGTATGTGTTATCTCATGGTTTTAATGAGATTAATGATAATAAGAAGAGAATATCATCTTACATTTCATTGGGATGTATAGTGGTAGAACTGAATATGTTGTTGATAAAGGAGCTAGAACTAAAACCTTTAATGTTAATCGGATAAAATAGAGGGTTATTGTTTTGTTTTGAGTTAGTTTCATTTGAGAATATAACTACATAATAATGGGCATTTGAATTTGTTGATGGACAATGGATTTGGAATTATAAGAAAACAATCCAAGCAATAAAATTAGTCAAACATAGAACCATTCCAGCATTGTTATAGAAAAATTTTCCACACTCCATGCATCTTGCTTTGATGGCCTTTTGTTTCCCGCTGCATACTTCATTTCCCCTTTTTTCTCACTCCAGAGCCAAAAATACATATTTTTCTCCATATACGCGACCTACATTTAGACAACTTGTTTATACGTGGATTTCTCCATTACGGCCCACGTACATCGAGTTTGGTGCTTAAAAATTAAAAAATATTTCGGGTTTCCATGCCATGTCACATGATCTATGATCCTTGACCTTCCATATACTGGAAACGCTCTGATGCGACCCTTCAATTCCTTTTAGAGGCTATAAATTGAGCCATATACAAGCCTAGAGACAATTCATCATAGAGAGAAAAGACACTCTGGAGAAATGTCACCTCAAATTGAGTTTGCATCCCTTTGTCCCTGAAAATCCGAACTTCTTGTGTTCAACCGCCAAGCTCTTCCTATCTTGAGATGGAGAACTCCATTGACTCCTACTACTTGTGAGATTTCCTTTGTGGAGGATTGAAGTGGTGGAGGCCCAGCTGGAGGGACTTAGTTTCTCGGTTTCGATATGTGTCGTTACAGAAGTTTGTCACCTATGTACTTATGTTGATTACATTAATAGAAATACTCTTTTCTAGTCCAATTGATATATTGAAAATATTTGTATTACTTTTCATGGGCGTATTTGTTATGTATGTTAATAGATTATGCTAATTTATATGCTAACAATATATATCATTTCCACATGCTTGCATATCTTGGTTGTTGAGGACAAGTTGTTGGTATAAAGATTTGGGTTGTGTGCTCAACAGTGGTCTTCTTCAGATGTCTGGACGAGGTAGGCTTCTAGACTTATCTTGTTAGAATTTTAATTTATATAGAATACTTGAGATTAGAGTTGATTTTTGCATGTCATTCTGTCTGTTTTTGTTTACCCCTAGCCATAGAGATATTTTCCTTGTAACATAATTGGTGACTTCGTTGGGGAGATCTCCCTTTTGGGGTATTGAGTGTTTTTTCTCCTTTATTTTCACTCTATTTTCCTGAGTTTCTATGTCTCTTGTTGCTTAATAGTCTATACCTTGTTATATATCTAAGTTTCTTGGCCTAATCCTTTCCCACCAGTGTCTTCTTTGGCATACGCGGGTTTTCCCTTGACATTTGCGTACATACGCGGGTTTTCCCTTGACATTTGCGTACATACACGGGTTGTTTGTGTCTATGGTGCATACATACGCAGGTTGTTTGTGTCTAGGGTGTGTACATGCATGGTCTATATGTGTTTAGGGTGCGTACATACTCAATTTTTCTATGTCTAGGGTGTCTACATACGTGGGTTGTCTGTGTTTAGGGTGTTTACATACTCGGGTTATATGTTTTTATGTTGCTTACATACTTGGGATGTCTGTGTTTAGGGTGTGTACATACGCAGGTTGTCTGTGTCTAGGGTGTGTAGATACGTGGGTTGTCTATGTTTAGGGTGCATACATACTCGAGTTGTATGTGTTGAGGATGCATACATATGATTTTGTTCCCTGAACAGTCACGTACACCATTTTCTAAGCCTTTTGGCTTGGTTTGGTGTTTGGTGGGTGGGTTCTCTATGTTGTTGAGACTTCATGGGTCCCTGTCCTGACTCTTGAGTGCCTACAGAGTGATAGGAAGTTGCATTATTGGTGAATCTTTTGGGCGAAATCATTTCTTGTCATTTTTCTCATTTGTTTCCCTTGCATTCTGGTATGGGTAGTCACTTCTTGGTGTCCTTCTTGGCTTGTCTCTTTGTTCTTGCAGTAGGGTCTAACTGAGAGGTTGTTATTTAGTCCTTGCATTTTCATTTCATTATATTGAAAATACAAAAAAAAATGTTTTTCTCTTTTGCATTTTACTTATATTATTTTCACTTTCGGCTACCTTACATTAGTTTTGGCATATTAGGAAAGATTGCACTTCATTGAAATTATAGATATTGCATCTTGGAAACAACATTTAGAAGCATACCAACTCATTGAAAATCAAGACTAGTACTTAGCAGTGTTTTTATATTTTCTTATTTTAATATATTTTGAGTCATAATACAATTAGTTTCATGGTCGTGCCTCTTGAGTAAGCAGAAGCCATTAAAATTAACATTGAATAATTAAAATTGATTAGAAACAAATTTATTTTTCAGGGTACACAAACAAGTGTAGGACCTAGGGCCTTGGAATAGGATTTTGTGAGTAAACTTCTCCAAGGCTATAAAAATGAATGTATGTTTCTGACTAGGGAGTGGTGAAACCCATTATATAATTAGTGTCCTCAGGAGGCTCTTCTCAGATCGTAGTTAAGCATGAGTCTAGGCGAAGTTCGTTGCAGAGATATCCCTCTAATACTTTCCTAGTGTTGGAGATATTTATGGGGTTCTATTCATATCTGGGGGTCTCTCTAGTTCCCTTACCACCTTGAGAGGCAGTGATTTCGAGATTTTGAGCTTTGATACCCTGCCCATACGATGGACTGGACTTGCAACTTATCGCCTGAGCATTGGTTATATCATAGTGACTTTAGTTTCTTGACCTAGGTAGCCACATAGGTTGCTTGCAGGGGTTATTTTGCAGGTACCCTTAGTCAGATAGGGATCGAAAAACACATAGAATTTATGGAGGATTTTCTCTCTGGAGGAATCTAACCAACTGTGTTGTGAAGCCTATGAGGTTCCTTATAACTAGTTATGTTACCTCCACTCTATTGTTCGGGAGTCTCATCCCATCTTGGGAGAGGCATACCTTCTTTAGTTCAGGAGTTCCCTTCAGCCATCATATCCTATTTGTTTTCATTGGCCTTTAGTTTTATTTAGGAGTGTGCTCGTTCTTTATTAGTTAGCCTTAGGATTTTTTATTGTGTCGTGAGTTATGATTTTTATGGTTGGTGGAGCCCCCGTGACTCCCACAGTTAGTGCTACCCAACCCATGGTATTTGGTCAGCCCATGGGAATGAATCCTTTTGTATTTCTGATAGGTATTCCTTATAGGTATTCCTGATAGGTATTTCTGATAGGTATTTCTGATAGGTATTCGGTCAATGCCTTCGGCCACTAATCCTTTCTCTTTTTTTATTCTTGACATGACTTTGCACTTATCATCGTCTGTTTCTTTGTCTCATGTGAATCTTATTTTTGGGTCTGGAGGCATGATGACTCCTTATACTCTTTTTTTGTTTGGTGGGGGTCATATCCCTCAACCAACTCCCACAATAGGAGGTTGGACCCCTTCTTCCTCTGGACCCAATCCTAGCTACACTTTTCCAGGATGGAGTACTCAAATGGATGGTCCTTCTACTTCTTACATCCCATCCATCTATCCTTATTCTGCTATGCCAGTTCCTATAAACACATTTCTCATGGAAAACCTCCCTCCAACCTCTAGTGTTTCATTCGGGGGGAGTCAGTTTGATAGTATGGGAAAACCCTTTTATGGATTTCCTTTGTCTGGTGGCAGCATATATCCTCACGTGAGTAACCCATGTCACATCACTTTCTCCTCACAAGTGGATTCCTCGGTGATGATGCCCTTACATCCTTTTATGAATCATTTGGGAGGAGGATAATATCCTACCAGACAGGTCCATGGTGAACACCAGAACCCTGCTTGGCCAGTGATCTCTCAAAACTAGTCTTTCTCATGAGCATGGTCTCAGCTGCTGCAACCATCCACTACAAGTCATGTTGGAAGCACGAGTCCAGTCACTGGGAGTCATACTAGAATTAAGTCACCAACCTCTGTTAGTCATGTTGGATACCTGTCACCAGCCTTTGTAATTCATGCTGGGGACAAGAAACCAGCCATTGCAAGTCATGTTGGGTGCACAACTCTAGTCACTCCTAGTCACACTAGACAAACATCACCTACCTCTACAAGTCATGTTGGAGATAAGCTACTAGCCTTTGTAAGTCATGTTGAGGAGCATGTCACCAGCCACTACAAGTCATGCTAGGGGTATTGATATGATTGAGAAGCCTAGAAGTATAGGATGTAATCCCAATTTCCTTTGTAGACTTTGTAAAGGAGATAACCTAACTCATTTGTGCCCTACTATTGTGGTGGTATGAGAAGCACGGTCCTTCTCTAGTGGCCCTTCGGGTTCTAAGTCGTCTTTGGTTTCCCAACAATCTAATCCTTCTTTGGTTGATACAATGGTCATGTCGATGCAATCTTCGGTCGACGCCACTCTTGTTTTGGGGAGTGATGTGTCTCTTGACGGCCATGTTGTCTTGCATCCTATTCAACCAACAGTTGAAGAAGTGGTTGTGCTGATGCAATCTTTGGTCGATCCCACTCTTCTCTTGGAGAGTGATAAGTCTAAGGAAGTGACATTTCGAATGCAATCTTCATCCAATCCCACTCTTATTTTTGGGGGTGATGTGTCTTTTTACCATGTACTTAGCATTTCTAGTTTTGTACCTTCTAAACAAGGTGTTGGAGAACTAAGAGGGGGGGGGTGAATCAGTTGTTACCATGCTTAAACAATTATGCTTCTTTTAAACTCTTTACGAAGAACTCAATGAAAATCACAATAATGCAGGGTTTTACATTTGTATTATTAATAGCACATTCAACATCAGTCACACATATGAGATACACAGAGATAGATATTTCCTGAGGAAACCCATAGAGGGTAAAAACCTCTTCTTCTTTATATGATAAGTAAACTTTACATTCTTTACATTATCATACATATGAGCCCCAACTCATAATGAGGCTGCAACCTCTGTTTTGCAAGTTGCTACTTGCTGAGAGCACCAACTCTCTAGTTCCTCTAGCACCAACTAGAAGGAGGCACCAACTCCTTGTGTTTCTCTAGCACCAACTAGAAGGAAGCACCAACTCCCTGTGTTTCTCTAGCACCAACTAGAAGGAAGCACCAACTCCCCAAGTGTTCCAGCACCAATTGGATGGAAGCACCAACTTTTGATCATACAGGCACCAACCTGTAAAACAAAGAACAACAGTTCTCCCTTGCACCACCCTGCCACCCTGGTTTCTCTGGCTGCAACCAAATGGAAGCTACAACTCCCTGCGTTCAAGCACCCACTTTAACCACTGAGGACAATCGTCCTCCCTAGCACCTCCCAACCACCCTAAAATATTGGTCTTTGTTACTAAAACTTATTACAGCAATATAAAGTTCTTCAATGGCTTACCAGTCTCATTGTTGTTCTACTACACTGCGTTGCTCTGTCTGCATCAGTGCCTTCTGCACACTCCTCTACACTTTATGTCCTTCTCGATTTATGCACTGTATGTCATGTCCATTTAATGCACTATTCCTCTGTTGTGCATCTCTTCTATTGCACTCTCCCTCCTTCTTCACTTCTATCCCACTTCACAGCAACAACACACATCTCTTCTGTGTTCTACATACTTATAGTCTCTGTGCACCTTGTGCATGTTGTCCCACCTTGGCCTTATCTGCCTTGCAGCTTCAACATATCTAACGGCTGTTGGTCCTTCGTAATTACTCTAGATCTGACGGCCCAGATCTTTTCGTGATCTCGCAAATCGCGAGTTTGAACCTCTTTCCTTTGAATTTCCTGATCTGTGAAACTCTGAAACAAAAACTTTGTCATTCACCACGTGTCCTTCTTGAATCAACTGTCAAGATTGTTATTGCGATTTCGCATATCGCAAGTTTGAATCTCTTTCCTTTGGATTTCCCGATCTGCTAAACTCTGAAAAGCTTACACTGCTGATCTTTCCATTCAATCGTTGTTGTTCTTCCCTTCCTTCCTATCTGTTGATCTTCCTTACCTGCATGTTTGTCATCATTGCTATTGATATTTCCATAAATGACAAGCACACTCTTCTTGTAAACATGCCAACAATATCCCCCTTTGGCATTGATGGCAAACCTGAATGGCTGCACTAATCTGTTTGGACCTCCAACTATAGCATCCAGTCCGAACCACTCCTTTTATCCTCCTTTGACATCAATGTCAAAGAAAACACGCTCCCCCTGAGTTGTTGCAATATGTTTAGGAGGTATCAGATGTTCAACCAATACAAAATCCCCCTAATAGGATGGACTTGCTTAGATGTGAGATGGGATGACACCCAACTTCTGTTGGAGATATTCAAATGGTGTCTTGGCTAGGGGTTTAGTAAATATGTCTACAATTTGTTCTGTGGTTGGAATGTAATGGACCTTAACAACCTGATTGGTGACCTGCTCTCTCAAAAAATGGTATTTTATGGGAATATGCTTGGTCTTGGAGTGGAGTAAAGGATTCTTAGACACATTGATGGCACTAGTATTATCGCAATGAATTGGGATTGGTGCTGTGTATTTTAACTCCAAGTCTGCAAGTGTCTGAATCATCCATAATACCTAAGTGCAACAGGTAGCAGCAGCAATGTACTCTACCTCTGTAGTCAATAAAGAAATGGAACTTTTCTTTTTACTAAGCCATGCTACTAAGGAGTCACCCAGGAAGAATGCTCCTCCACTGGTGCTTTTTCTCTCATCAACATAGTTTGCCCAATCTGCATCTGAATAAGCAGTTAACTAAAAATTCTAATTTCTGGGATACCACAGACCATAAGTCATTGTTTCTTTCAAATACCTGAATATCCTTTTGACAGCTAGCAAATGTCTATGTTTAGGTGCAGACTGATATCTTCCTACCATTCCAACAGCATGCATTATGTCTGGGCAAGATGTTGTGATGTACAGTAGGCTACCTATCATTGACCTATATTAACTTTGATCAACATTAGGTGAGTCATCATCCTTGCTTAATTTGCATCCAGTAACCATAGGTGTGCCCACAGGTTTAAAATATTCCATTTGAAACCTTTTCAACATTTCTCTTAGATATTTTTCTTGATAAATGAACATCCCTTCAGACCTCTGAGTAATTTTCAGACCAAGAAAAAATGACAGTTCACCTATCATAGACATTTCAAACTCAGACTCCATGGCAGAAGCAAACCATTTTACCAATGAATCCTTATTACATCCGAAGATGATGTCATCTACATAGACCAACACAATGAGAAAATCATCACCCTCTGTTTTGATATATAGATTGTTGTCAATTGTTCCTCTCTTGAACCCTTTGTCTTTGAGATACATATCCAGTCTGTGATACCAGGCACGAGGAGCTTATTTTAACCCATATAAAGCTTTCTTTAGCTTGCATACTAAGTCAGGGTTATCAGACAATTCGAAACCCTCTGGTTGTTCCATATAGACTTCTTCATTTAAATCTCCATTTAGAAAAGATGACTTGACATCCATTTGATAAACTTTAAACCTTTTATGATAAGCATAGGCAAGAAATATTCGGATAGCTTCTAACCTTGCTACAGGCGCAAATGTTTCATCAAAATCCAGTCCTTCTATTTGAGCATAGCCTTTACAGACCAATCTTGCTTTGTTCCCGACAACTTGTCCCTGCTCATTCAACTTATTCTTAAAGATCCATTTGGAACCAATGATATTTTTACCTTCTGGTCTATGAACCATCTCCCACGTATTGTTTTTCTCAATTTGATCAAGTTCATTATTCATTGCTTTAACCCAAAGGTCATCTTTGCTAGCTTCATTAAAGTTCTTGGGTTCTAGCATGGATATGAAATCTATATGTGATTGCTCGGTATTTTTTATTATCTTTCTCGTGGTTTGTACACCTTTGTCTTTTTCACCAATGATCTAACTTGCAGGATGATTCTTTTGAGTAATTCTAGAGAAGGAATTTGAAGGAGCTTGTTGATTTGAGTCTGTCTAAGTATCTGAGTCTTCATTTGATTCAGAGTCTTCATTTTCTGATTCTTGGACCTGTTCATCTTCAGCTTTAGTTGTGTCCTTTGTAGAAGACTCATTATTGTACACCTCTCTTGCTAGGATTCCTTCATCAAATTTTACGTCAATATAGTCAACCATTTTATGCAGCCTCTTATTATAGCATCTATATCCTTTATTGTTTGTAGAATATCCTAAGAAAATACCCTCATCAGCCCTGTCATCATATTTTCCAAGGTTCTCATCATTATTCTTTATGTAACATTTAATCCCAAAGACTCTGAAGTGTTTGATTGAAGCAGGTCTCCCATACCACAGTTCATAAGGTGTCTTGTCACTTTGTGGTCTGAGGTGAGCTTTGTTAATAACATGGAATGTTGTCTGTATTGCTTCTACCCATTAGGTTTGACCAATGTTCTTCTCATTCATCATTGACCTGGCCATTTGTTGCATTGTTCTGTTTTTCCTCTCTAGTACTCCATTTTGTTGTGGAGTTCTTGGGATTGTGTATTCTCTCTTGATCCCATGTTTATCACAGAATTCCTTGAAATCACTTGACGTAAATTATCCTCCTCTGTCTGATCTTACTTCCTTTAACCTCTTGCCTGTTTGATTCTCAGTTAAAGCCTTAAATAATTTAAACTTCTCAAATGCTTCAGCTTTTTCCTTGAGAAAGGCAACCCAAGTAAGTCTGGAGTAATCATCAACAATCAACATGAAGTAGTTTTCTCTCTATGTGCCTTCCTGTCTTGATGGTCCACATAAATACATATGAACTAGTTGGAGTGGTTTCTCTGTTGAAGTAAAGCTCTTGGCCTTAAACAATGTCCTGGTTAGTTTTTCTACTTGGCAGGGTTTACACATAGAATCTTGGGGTTTTGATATTCTCGGAAGATCTTTTACTGCCTCAAAATTTTTGAGCTTGGTTAAGTGGTCAAAGTTTAGATGTCCAAGTCTCCTATGCCATAACTAGTTCTCATCATGTTTGCTTAGATGACACTCTTCTCTATTTTCTTTCAGCACATATACATTATTTTTTGTCCTTATGCCTTTGGCCACCACTTGTCCTGAGTTTACAAACTTTATCTTGCAGTCCTTGGACGTGAACACCACTTCACATCCTCTATCACACATTTGACTTACACTGAGCAGATTATGTTTTAGCCCATCTACAAGTAGAACATCTTGGGCTTTTCCTTTTCCATTGCTTAAACTCACCATCCCTTTACCCTTTATTTTACCTGGAGCATCATTTCCAAAGGTTATGCTTCCTGATTTTATTTCACTTAGAGATAGAAACTTACCTTTGTCTCTCATCATATGTTTGGAGCATCCACTATATATATACCAAGGGTTCGTTTTTCTTTGAGCTGACAACACTAATCCACACTTTCACTTTCTTTCTTCTTCCAAAACTTGACATTTTTAGCAGGGGAATTCAAATCTGGTTCATAGTTTCTTAATTGATAGTCAACAGATTTATGTCCATAGTTATGACAGATGTAGCATTCAATCTCATTGTTCAATAGGTTAAAATTATTGTTGCAACGTTGTCTACTCATTGACTGTTGATTATTTCTTGACCTCCTTAGTTGCATGTCCCTAGACTTAATTTGGCAATTTGCAATCTGTGAAGGTTTGTTACTTGGTTGTATCATTCTTTGTTGTGGCAAGTATTTATTCCTTTGAAATATTAATTTCTCATGTCTAAGTCTTAAGGAATAATTTACAGCTCTGTGACCAAAGTTAGAATAGTAGAAACAATAGCCATAGAAAATTTCTTTGTACCTGGAAAATGGTTGTCTTCTTTGAGAAAATCGATTTCTTCCATGTTGATGACGTCTTTCAATAGGGAGCGCATTATTTCTTTGTTCTACAGATCCAGTTCTAGCACCTTTTTCTTTACTCGTCCTGGGCGGTTGATTGTCTTCCTTTGTCTCTACAAGTTTTTTTTTGTCATTTGTTGTAGATTTGACAAACTTGATGGGTTCTTCATTTCTTGGCTTACCACTACTTGATCCCTCTTCATAACCCAAACCAGTTTTCAGCTTTGGATTCCTTTGCTGACTCAAAATGGTGGCTAATCCTTCTGAGGCTTTGATACTTAACAGATTCTGATTATACAAGGCTTGAAACCTCTCCATCTCTTTCCTATTTTTTACTACTTCTTGTTCTAAGGTTTCACATCTTGCCTTCTTTTCTTATAACTGTCGTTTCAGAATGTCTTTGATTTTCTTTGCCTCTTCTAATTCCACTTTTAGTAGGAAAAGTTCTTCATCAGGTTCTTTAATATCTTTCTCGAACTGTATCAGCAATTGTCTTTGCTTTTTGTTCTTAATTCTTAGTCTGTCAATCTCTTCCAGTGCACTGATCAATTCTCCTTCCATGTCAACCACAACTTCTTCTTCATTAGCATCACTTCCTGTGTTGTTATTATCATAATCCTCTTTGGCCATAACTATGAAGTCATTTAGTTTATCTTCAATAGAGGAGTCATTGTCTTCATCATCTGAAGGATCATCACCATTTTTTACGCAAAGACTTTTCTTCTTAAAGTTATTCTCTTTAAAGAAATTTATGTGTTTGTACTTCTCCTCATCATCACATGTCTGATCCTTTCCTTTGTGGGGACATTTATT
>JZKD02S1400405.1:677232-717317 GCA_000966675.3 Picea glauca
TCAATTTCATCGGGCTCAGAATCCTCATTCTTGTTTGCTTTAAATGATGCTTCTCTGGAGGTGGGTTTATCTTTAACTATTCTCATTTCATATGCAGTCAATGTTCCTAGAAGTTTATCAAACTCCAAGATTTTTAGATCATTAAGTTCTTCTATAGCAGAGACCTTCGAGTTGAACCTATCTGGGAGAGATCTCAAGATTTTCTGAACTAAAGAAGGTTCCTCAATTGTTTCACCAAGTTCTTTCATTGAATTTACCATTTCTTCTACTCTCAGAAAGTATTTTCCAATAGTTTCATCTTCCTTCATCTTCAGTTGTTCAAACTGTGTTTTGTAGGTTTGATGCTTGGCATCCTTTACCTTCTCATTACCTTCATAACTGCTAATGAGTTTGTCCTACATTTCTTTGGCAGTTCCTAGGTGTATAACTTTTACGAATTCTTCTTCTGCAAGCCCACTCAAGATAGCATTCATAGCCTTAGCATTGAATCTAAATTCTATCTTGTCATCCTTATTAGCTAGTACAACTAGCTTTACATAACCAGTATCTACAACATCCCATACATTTGCACCTAAAGCCATTATGTAGGTTCTCATTCTAACTTTCCAAAAGGAAAAGTTTGTTCCATTGAACAAAGGGGCCTTATAGGTTGAATTTCCTTCATGGTTTGACATGTTTAAGCTCTAGGATCTACCCTTAGATAGAAGAGGTCGGCTCTAATACCAATTGTTGGACAACTGAGAGGCGTGGGGGGTGAATTAGTTGTTACTGTTCTTAAATAATTATGCTTATTTTAAATATTTACAAAGCACTCAATGACAATCACAATAATTCAAGGAAATAAGTAATATCACATTCAGCATCAGTCACACATATGAGATACACAGAGATAGATATTTCCTGAGGAAACCCATAGAGGGTAAAAACCTCTTCTTCTTTATATGATAAGTAAACTTTACATTCTTTTCATTATCATACATATGAGGACCAACTCATAATGAGGCTGCAACCTCTGTTTTGCAAGCTGCTACTTGCTGAGAGAACCAGCTCTCTGGTTCCTCTAGCACCAACTAGAAGGAGGCACCAACTCCCTGTTTTTCTCTAGCACCAACTAGAAGGAAGCACCAACTCCCTGTGTTTCTCTAGCACCAACTCCCTAAGTGTTCCAGCACCAACTAGATGGAAGAACCAACTTCCAATCATACATGCACCAACCTGTAAAACAGAGAACAACAGTTCTCCCTTGCACCACCCTGCCACCCTGGTTTCTCTGGATGCAACCTGATGGAAGTAACAACTCCCTGCGTTCAAGCACCCACTTGAACCAATGAGGGTAGTCGTCCTCCCTAGAACCTCCCAACCACCCTGAAATATTGGTCTTTGTTACTAAAACTTATTACAGCGATATAAAGTTATTCAATGGCTTACCAGTCTCATCGTTGTTCTGCTACACTGCGTTTCTCTGTCTACATCAGTGTCTTCTACACACTCCTCTACACTTTATGTCCTTCTCGATTTATGCACTATATTCCATGTCGATTTAATGCACCATTCCTATATTGTGCATCTCTTCTGTTGCACTCTCCCTCCTTCACTTCTATCCCACTTCACAGCAACAACACACATTTCTTCTTTGTTCTTCATACTTATAGTCTCTGTGCACCTTGTGCATGCTATCCCACCATGCTTCTGCATGCTCTCTCATGTTGAGTACTCTACATGTTCATCATGGCAATTCTTTTGCTTCTTTGGCAGTTAGATCTATCTATCAATTGCCTCTACGAACAGTCTTCATTCCACTGGAAGATCCCTAGAGACTCTTCAGCTCCTCTGATAATCACATAGAAGTCTCTTCGAGTCCTCTAGCAGAAACCATCAGTGGTTTATAGCAGTTACACTATGAACCTCCAAAGACTGCTTCAGGAACTAAATCACTATTGATCGATTAACTATGAAGAGCAACAGTAGCCCTTTGATCATACTTAAATTCACTTGCACTGTTGGATGGAGTTCGTAGGGTCTTGCGTTTAATTCATATGCCCATTGGCTGTGATCGAGCGCTAAATAGAGTTTCAATTTCGTGATCTCGCATCTCGATATTACTGTGATAGAATATCTCGACACTCTAAGTCACGATCACTGAGACTCTGAGATGGAGCTTAGCACTACTAGCTTCTTCCACTCACGTGACCACCAACTATGACCACAGGCTGTGCCTAAAGGTGCTTCATATTTCGAGAACTTATAAACTTCATCGAGCTTGATCAACGGTCAAGATATTTGATGATCCGATGGTCGAGATCTCATCGCGATTCATGTGATGAAGAGTCTTGATGCTCCAAGTTGTGATCGTCAAGACTCCAAGGTGGACCTTAAATCTGGTATCTTATTCCCTTCATGTGACCATCGGTGGTGACCACAGGCTGCGCCAAAAGGTGGTTCATGTTTCATGAACTTATGAACTTCATCGAGCCTTATCAACGGTCGAGATATCTAATGATCCGATGGTCCAGATCTCATCATGATATCGCATATCGCGATTCCTATGATGAAGGGTCTTGATGCTCCAAGTCGTGAGCATCGAGACTCCAAGATGGAGCTTAACACCACTAGCTCCTTTCTCTATCTTCCGCAGATGTAACCACTGGTTGTGACCACAGCCTTATTCAAAAACACATTTCGCACTTTCGCATCTCGGGTATTCTGTGATGATTCCTCTCGACTCTCCATGTCACGAACTCCGAAATAGGGCTTGGCTTCTCTAGCTTCTCGGCAATGTGACCATGAGATATGACCACTCGCCACTCAAACGAGCACTTCGCTCCTTTGACTTTCCAGTCAGCGAAATGATTATCTTTCACCATGTGTTCTCTAGATCCAACGGTCCATGGTTGTCCTTAATGGACGATCAAGATTCCTTCACAGTTTTGGAGAGTTGGATGACTCTTGGTCTTATCCACCTTGCAGCTTCACCATATCTAATGGTTGTTGGTCCTTCATAATTACTCCATATCTGACGACCTGGATATTTTTGTGATCTTACAAATCGCGAGTTTGAAACTCTTTCCTTTGGATTTCCCGATCTGCAAAACTCCAAAACAAAATATTTTTCGTTCACCACGTTTCCTTCTTGAATCAACTCTCAAGATTGTTATCGCGATTTCACATATCGCTAGTTTGAATCTTTTTCCTTTGGATTTCTCGATCTGTGAAACTCTGGAAAGCTTACACTTATGATATTTCCATTTGATCGTTATTGTTCTTCCTTTCCTTCCTGTCTGTTGATCTTCCTTGCCTACCTGTTTGTCATCGTTGTTGTTGCTCTTGCCATCAATGATAAGCACGCTCTTCTTGTAAACATGCCAACACAAGGGACCATTCCACTCTCTCCGAGTACGCTCCCTCCAAGTCCTAGGATGGTTTCCTTTGATTGGAATGATCTTGTAGATCCCCGCCTTCCTTATTATACACCCTTCCACATAACAGGCATTTGTCGATCTATTGTAGATGAAGGATCCTCAACAAGTATTTTATCCTCCTCGGCTTGGAAAGTTTTGGGTTCTCCCAAGCTTTTGTCAGCTACTAGTGAGTTTTTGTCTTTCGACAGAAGACTGTGTGAGAGCCCTAGCCTCCCCCTATGGGCTTGAGTAATATGGTGTTTCCTCTTGAGTCTAATATTTTTATTTGTAAGACCTTGAGCCCTAGTGTTTATAATTTGTCAAGCCCTGGTTTCATGGATGTTGAGATGCCTTCAGATGAGGATATCCTTGAAGCTTTGATTTTGGATTTTTTACCTCCTCCTGAACTGGAAACTTTACAAGTTGATTACCAAATAATCCCTTGACCTGGTCCTAGCAATGGGATTTACCTGGGGAACTACTATGCATAATCTGTAAGGATGTGCAGTCCTTTGTACATATTGTACTTTTATTTTTTCTTGTTTTCAAGTTGAGCTCGTTACTTAAGAGTCTACTCCTTTGGTTAGTTATTCTTATAGTCCCTATGGAGAGTTTTTTCATGCCTCCTATGCCGCAAAATGTTGTCAATGATCAGTATTAAGTCTATGATGCTTGAGTTATCCATCTGTCTCATGCTCTTGTTCAAATAAATTATAAGCATGTGTCAGACATTCCTTAGAACTCTTGACTTTGCATTTTGTCCATACCTTTAGTGAATCTTAAAATCACATGAAGCTATTGTCCTACCTTGCTCCCTGGGCCTACTTTCATCATTGGTAGGTAACCTTGAACCCAACAGATGACATATCCTCATTGGTCATTGACTGGGGGGGTTCCCTTGTGTTTGACGGAAAGAAATATATTCACACATTGGGATTCATGCAATGTCTTGGATTCCATTATCCTTATTGGTGGTTTCCTCTCCCTTTTCAGCAGTCTTCCTCATCGGCTTCTATTCAAAGGGTCTCTTTCATATACTACTTTAATCTGGTGCATGCAAGAGATGCACATGGTCGTTGGTTCGTGAACATCCTATTCATTCGAGCTCCTCCTAATTATCATGCTATTGCTTTGTACCTCACGTTGGATGATGAGAGATGCCTTGATTCTCTCCTTTCAGCGATTCTCCTTCCATCGACTTCATCTCATCTATTCTAGAATCGAGATCTAGAGTCCTATGAGTACCTAGAGGCTTGCAATCATCAGTGGCAGGTTCTCCCACCATCGACAGTTGGGAATAGATCAATGTCTTCTTATCAATGGATTATTCAAGTGTTCGACCTAAACACCCTTATTCACACTTGTTGAATGCAATCAGTACCTTGACACCTACTTTCATTATCAGTGGGTTGTCTCACATTTGTTAATGATAAACCTTAATGATCGGTAATCAAACAAAGTCTCGTTGTTTTTTACTTTAACTCCTCTATTCACATAATGTAGACTTGCACCTTCGATGGATAGTGTAGAATACTTCCAAATTACAGTAGCACCACCCCATATCTGTTGTTGTCTTTCATCAAACCAGTACCTATATGACTTCAGTGATCATGGAAGATCAGATTGTACTCCATTGTATACATATGTCTTCGGTTGATTTTGATATTTGACTCATTATGTTTTATTTGTGACTATGACATCCTATGGAATATGTCCACTTTTCATTGCCTATTCATGGCCATGTACAGCTATTTGATATATATCCACATGGATTTGCAGTGTAATTCAGATTGGAAGCCATATCTACAGAGTCAGTATGAATTATAATATTCTCATGAGTAACTAGTATTTCCAGTTGAGTCTTCATTACTCCACTTTTGGGAATTATAATGTATTTTGTCCATTATGGATACTCTTCTGACCTCACGCATTAGGGGCCATTGGTTATAGCAATTTTTTCCACACTCCATACATATTGCTTTGATTAACTTCCATTTCCCTCTGCAAACTTCATTTCCCCTTTTTTATCACTCCAAAACCAAAAATACATATTTTTGTTCATATACGCGACCTACAGTTAGAGAAATTGCGTATATGTAGATTGCTCCATAACAACCCGCATACATTGGGTTTGGTGCTCAAAAATTAAAAAATATGTCAGGTTTCCATGCCATGTCATGTGATCTATGATCCTTGACCTTCCATATATTGGAAACACTCTAACTTGACCCTTCAATTCCATTTGGAGACTATAAATTGATCCATATACAAGCCTTGAGACAATTCATCATAAAGAGCAACGACACTCTAGAGAAATTTCACCTCAAATTGAGTCTGCATCCCTTTGTCCTTGAAAGTTTGAACTTCTTGTGTTCAGCCACCATGCTCTTCATATCTTGAGATGGATAACTTCATTGACTCCTACTACTTGTGAGCTTTCCTTTGTGGAGGATTGAAGTGGTGGAGGCCCAGCTGGAGGGACTTAGTTTCTCGGTTCTAATATGTGTTGTTACAGAGTTTCTCGGTTCTAATATGTGTTGTTACAGAATTTTGTTACCTATGTACTTTTTTTGATAACATTAATAGAAATACTCTTTTCTCATCCAATTGATATATTGAAAATATTTGTATTACTTTTCGTGGGCATATTTTTATGTATGTTAATGGATTATGCTAATTTATATGCTAACATTATATATCATTTCCACATGCCTGTGTATCTTGGTTGTTGAGTACAAGTTGCAGGTATAAAGCTTTGGGTCATGTACTCAACGGTGGTCTTCTTCGGACATCTGGACGAGGTAGGATTCTAGCCTTCTCTTGTTATCATTTTCATTTATATAGAATACTTGAGATTAGAGTTGATTTGAGGGTGTCGTTATGTTTGTTGTGGTTTACCCCTATCCATAGAAATATTTTCCTCATAACAAGTATGTCAATAAATTAACAATGATTGAAGAAGTATGAACTTAGCTGAGAATAATTGCAAATATATAACAATTTGAATTTCATGGTAAGAATATGTGTTGGTGAATTATTTGGACACTCAGTCCTACAATTACAAATCATTTGGTAGGAGAGAAGGTTCAAAAGACCTGGAGAACACCTGCATGGTAAACTCTTGTAGAAGGTACCGAAACAGTGGGGAAGCATTGTTTCCATAATTATTGTGGAGAAGACAACCCAGAATGGTAGGAATACCTCATTAAGAACATGATAGGGAGGATCCATAAGCCATGTTTTCTTTTCTTGAGAAAATCATTGCCACATTAATATAATTTTAACATAGTTGTTGGTGAATAAATATAGAGAAGCAAACTCAACATAAATTGAGCATGAAGAAGACAAGGTAGACTGAGAAGATTCCATATGCGAGAAGCTCAATAATTTGGGTAAAAACTTATTTTTCTCTTCATATTCCAATATTCCTTTCAAAGTTGAAGCGAATCTTGAAATACCCATGTTTGATGGACAAGTAATGTTGAAGTCTTGAATAGCTGGTTGAAACAAATGGGATTTTATTTTAGCCTTTATCAAATCCAAGAAACGCAACAAATTTATTTTGCTCATTTGAAGAAGACTAGACATGACATATTGTTGTGGGAGAGATATGTGGATGCATTGAGGGTAGGAAATAATCCCATGATTATAAAATAAGAGGAATTAAATGCATTGTTGAAGTCACAATTTTATCCCATGGGCCATAAAAACTCATGAAGTGGAAATACCTTCGAAAAAATAGGGACAAGGAGTGCAAGAATACACTTTTGAATTCAGGAGGCAATCCATCAGGTTGGGTATATCTTTGGAAGAGATGAGGGTGGTGATGAACTACCTTGGAGGACTTTCCAGCCATATCTGAAGGAATTTCTAGCTTCTTATTGTGAAAAGCATAGACAAGGTGAGCAAAAAGGCTCTCTACATTGAGTTGGACTCCAAGAAGGGATAGAAGCATATGGACCAAGAAGAAACTAGAAAGAGAAGAGACAAGAATATGGTATCCATAGCCAAAAAATGGAGGGATATTAATAGACATCGCAAATATTGTTATGTGGATGGGAACATAGAAGAGAAGTGTTGGAAACTTCATCTAGAATTACATCTAAAGTGGTTGAATTCCAAGAGGAAAGAAAAGAAAATTGTTGAGAAAAAAGAAGAAGTGGTAGAAATCACCTCCAATATGGATGAAGCCATAGTTTGCACCACTTTACAACATCCAAAGGCGAGTGGAGATAAACATGCACTATTTTGAATCAAAGTTCAAGTAAAGAACTAGAGGGAAAATGCTTGTTTGATAGTGATTCTCAATGTAACCTAATTTGTGAAACATTAGTTATTGAGATTGGTCTAGAAACTTATGATCTAGTGTAGTCAAGTTCATTAGAATGATTGCAAGGTAAATCTATTATGATAATCACTTGGAGATGTAAAATCAAGTATGTCAGCTAGCTATGTTGATGAAGTAGAATGTGAAGTTGCACCCTTAGACACATGTGGAGTTATTTTTGGTATCTTATACATGTGGGATAGAGATTCTACTTTCTACAAGAGAGAAAACAAATATTGTTTGGTCAAGGGTGGAAAGTCATACTTTATTAAATCACATAAAGGGAAAGAGAGAACAAATCTTCTAGTAGCAAAATAGTGGAAAACAATAAAGAAACAAGCAACCTTCATCAATGATGCAATAATGAACATGGAGAAGTAAATGGATGCCATGTGCTTCCATATCCTTAATGGTCTATATTTTGAGGACCAAAATCTTGCAAATGGGGATGTGTGATCTGAATCAGATCCTCACCAAAATCTCTTTGTAATAATCATTTAATTGTTTTTTTTTGGCAAAGTGAGGAGATGTCCCAAAATTTACTAGGAATTTGAAATGAACCATTGTGATGGTTGGCCTTCCAAGGAATCCCATTAAAATCAATTCTATGATGAATAACGAGAATATTCAATAGAGAGGAGGAAATGAAGAAGGGAAGTGTCATATATGAGATATCAAGGAAGCAATCTACTTGATGATCAGAGGAGAAGAAGGCATTGATTATATCCCACAATGAGAAAAGATTGTTCTTGATCCATGGCCATCTAAAATTTTCCTTCCAACGAGTAACAATACATTAAATCTATCTATATATCACCCTTTTGTAATCAATTTATTTCTTAATAAAATCCCATCAAATCTAGTTTTCCTATTTGGGGTTTCCATGGAAAAAGCTCTATGTATACAATGCATTTAAAATCTCTTTGGTTGATGAATTGTTGTGACGAGTGTTATGTTTTTCTAATTGAAATAAAGTGTCATCACCAATTTTTATTCAATGGAATAGTTATATGGAACCCATATCTCAAGTCTTAAATTGTTTGATCATTGGCATGGAGAGAATGCTTGTGTTGTGTTACTAGGTGACTACAAACGCTAGTAAAGAAGCACTATTGGTACTTTGTTGTTCCATGTTAATAACCAGCAAGTCATTTTGTCTTGTGTGAACCTTATGAATTGATACCCATAGTTCATTCCCTCACCGTGCTTGAATATTATGTTTCTAATCACCTATAGGACTTTCCTTCATTTGACATATTAGCAAAATTAATAATGCACTAACTCTTGTCATTTCTTGTGACATGTATGCTATATCAATTCTTGGTTTGAGTTTTTTATAAATTCACCACTAAATAATTTATTGGTGTCATTCTGTATCCATTCCCATTTTTTATCATTACCTTATTATATACATTCAAGGCATGGGAATTACCTAGAGTGATTGTGTTGGCCAATCAAATTTACCCACAACAATTTGATTTTATACGTGTGACTATGTGTTATCTCATGGTTGTGATGAGCTCAATGATAATAAGAAGAGCGTAGATTCTTACATTTTTGGGGGATGTATAGTGGTTGAATAGATTGTGTTGTTGATGGAGGAGTTGGGGATAAAACCTTTTGATGATAATTGGATGAAATAGAGGTTTATTATTATTTTTTTAGTTAGTTTCATTTGAGCATAAAACTACATAACAAAGAGAATTTGAATTTGGTGTTGGACAAATTGTAGAGTTATAACAATTTAAATTTTGTGATAAGCATCCAAGTTAGTGAATTGTGTGGACTCTTAGTCCCTCAATTATGGATCACTAGGGTATCTAAGAGTCAAACAATTGGAAGGCTAAGGGGCATGTACAAAATTTATAAATAGAGTTGTTGTATTCTAGAAAATGTGTCTCTTCCTGGCATTGTATGCTATCTTCATATGTTAATAAGAGATGATTGTTAACATTGTGTGGATTTCAAACTATGATTGGTTGTAGATGATTCTCTCCTTTCTTAGTTTTATTAAGGCTTGGAGGTGTAGGAATTTCAAGTTGTAGACTATTCACATGCTTGTGATATCTATTTGTACTTATATTTTCATTGCTAACATTTGATAAGAAACAAGTTATCTCTCGTATGTTTCTCAAATATTTCTTGGTGTTGGATTAAACTTGACTCAATGAAAGAGTCAATGAGTTAAATCCATTTTAGCTCAACAGTGGTGGTTTTTGGGCCCATGCTTTTGGTAGGTCGTGGTATTGTGCCCGTGGATTGCATGTAATGAATCTTTTAACTAGACTTAGGATAATCCATTGTAATGGGCCTGGAGTAGAGGGGTGAAGGATAACTTGTCCAACTTGGTCGGATTTGGTCAATGGAATCAAGATATAGTTGGTTGGTTTTTCCCGTAAGGTTTTTCCAGGGTAAATCATGTGTCAATGATGTGTGCATGATTTATGTGTCTTTTGTTGTTGCTAGTTTATTATTTATCTCACAAGACTTGCTTATTTTAACATGGCATGTGATGAAGTTGTAATGTCCTAATCTAAATAAAAAATAACTACCCAATTGACACAAAGAAAATTATCAATTCAGAGATACATTGATTCCAATATAGGTAGCTTTAATAAAATTACTTACCCTACTAGAGCAGCGATGAGGTACTTACGCGTGGTGAAAAAACCATCATACCTGTAGTATGTGAACCAGATTTTGTAGCCATACTTTGATCTAACAACCACAACAAGGACTAGGGGATGAC
Organism: Picea glauca; assembly: GCA_000966675.3. Lineage (NCBI taxonomy): Eukaryota > Viridiplantae > Streptophyta > Pinopsida > Pinales > Pinaceae > Picea > Picea glauca. The sequence continues at coordinate 687,707 of JZKD02S1400405.1, forward strand.
TCTCCACCCAATTATATACCTTGCTACTTAAATATTCAGTATCAGGTCACCCCTATCCTTAAATCTACTACTATGCCATTGATTCCTTAGCATTGCCCTCTCTAAAGCTCAGCCAAAAGAGAGATGTCCTTTTTCTCCTTCTCTCCCTTCTTTATATAGAATCCAAAAACTTGATCCCTAGGATCCACTTGAATTCTTTATTATATTTTAGGGTTTCTCCATAATTGTCATTACTTATTTTACCTTTTTATTTAATTGCCCAAATATCCATAATAAGTACTTATTTGACCGCCTTTAGGATAATTGTTATAAACTTCTTTATTATTATTTATTCATATAAGTACTTATTATGACTATTTTAGGAGAAATGTGATATTCATGTTATTATTATTTCTTTATATATTTAATAATAATATGGGTAATGGCATACAACCCTCCTTCACAAAACTTTGTCCCAAAGTTAGTTTTATTATGTTACCTATAGGTTTTTAATCATCTCACGTATCTTCCACAAAACCCTCTGTTGGACTAGTATAAAGCCACCCAAGTGACTACAACAGGCATCGAAAGTCGAATTCACAACACCGGGGAAGTGCAAGTACTCTCTAGTTGTCCCTCCTGGATTTTGAAACCATGCTTAAATCCTATTGGTATATTCGGAGCCCTAAGGCTCGAGACTTCATCTTCCCAAGCAGACATCTGAATTGGTACTCATGTACACCAAGAATCTCGAAATTCTGACCTAAAGTAATGGACATGGTGAGTCTTGAAGGTAATAACAACACTAAATAATATATATAGACTTGGTTAGGCATGCATACCCCTAGTAAATTACCATTAAAGTCTAGATATAGAACTAGGTGATAAGAGGGACATGCACATCTCCGCTTATGCATGATTTCACTTGCTTGGATTATACATGATTGGATTTCGTTTGCATCTTGCTTGTTTGAACTTATTTGTGGATGAGATGGTCCTAGCTAGTTAGGACCTTTGATTGATTATTGTCTTATGTCTTTTCAAAGTTTAATATTGTGCAACCTTACTTGTGCATGAGATGGTCCTTGCTAATGCACATTTGATTTATTATTGGCTTATGTATTTTCAAAGTTTAATATTGTGTGACCTTACTTTTGCATAAAATGGTGTTTCCTAGTTATCACATTTGATTTATTATTGGCTTATGTGTTTTTCAAGTTGAATATACTTTCATGTCTCTGTGTAGGTTTCCATGCCTCATTTTCATAGGGGACAATGAAAGACAAATCAAAATCATAGAAATTCAATAAATGAAACGAGATGGATTCAAAGAGATAGGTATCCAATCAATGAGATTAAATGGGCTAAGTGTCACACACACATGTAAATGGAATGAGGCTATGGTGAGCATTGATTTGGATCATATGGAAATGATGTCACAAGATTCATGATGCAAGGACAAGCATGGCAGGAATGGTGCATATAGTGTTGGAATGGAGAAAATGGTTGAGATTGCATACATGATCATATTTTACAACCTTTCCTAAGTTCATCATATGCATTTCCAATCACCAAAAGTCTCTCAAATAAATTTTGGAGTGAAGCGGCGAGTTTTTCCTTATTTTTCACACAGGTGCATTTATTTCCTAGAGGCCTCCCTTGTAGTTCAAAATATGTTTCATGTGGGAATATATTAATAAAATCAAGTATTTTTATTGAATACCATAAGAAACAGATGAAATGTGCATAGATAAACTTTGATTCCAACAAAGCAACACTCATAATGATATCCATACTTTAGCCTCCAAGGGCCTTCTGCTCATTTTTTCATGATCCACAAAAATGAGTTTTTGAATTTTGGAATAGGTTTATTGGATGTTTATGGGACATACAAAATTTCCTCAATCAAAGAAATTTGATTGTGAGGCCTGTAATATGAAAAAGTGAATTGAAAAATTTATCGTTGATGAGGTAGTTTTGGCTTCTTAGGTTGTGAAAGTTGTCACCTGAAGGTTGAATAGAGATTCCAAACGCTAGTTGAAAATATCTTGATTTCATTTACACTCAATAACAAAAAATTTGGCTATCTAAGGTCAGAAAAAAAGTTATGTCTTTATTAAGGAGAAAAACTAAGGGGCTTCACTAACACTCATTTTAATTTGTTTTTTATTGTTTTTCAGGACTTCTTCAAGATTGCTTTTGATCTCATACCCTCACATGAGGACTTGTGATGGGTGTAAGGTTGCAGAAACTAAATTTCAAGCCTTGGTTCAAAAAATGGAAAGCTATGAAGCTACCATAGCCCAAATGACTCCTCATGGTCATCCATAAGCTAAAGTTGTGCAATGGCCATAGAAATTTAATGTTTCAAAAAATACAAGCGATAATTGACTATGGGGATTGAAATTTTAAATCTTCATATTAGTCATAGAGTCTTCCTTTGTTCGAGGTTGCATTTCTCCAAATAAAGAATGAAATTTCTCAAGTGAGAAACTTGTCCCCAAGCTAGCAATTTCCCTCATGAGTGAAAAATTGTTAATTTAGGATGCCAACAATCATCCTAAATCATTGATTGATATTTTTTATTGGAGGATAGAGAAAGGTGTAAGAAAATTACTATTTTTATATAATAAAGCCAAGCATGGGAAAATTGATAACCTAGGAGGCTAGAAATCCTCTATGGCAAGTGATTGAGTCTTCTTGAACTCTAAAGTAAAAAATTCCCCCTAAAAGGAAAAGCACTCACCTCGTAGAGATGTGCGTGGTCCATACTAAATGGTTGTGTTTTTTACCATTGAACTCAAACTATTTGCTCCCTTTAATAAAATCACTCACCTCCAATTATTGGCTTCCATCTATGTAACTAGTGAATTGGAGTTTGGCACCTAAAAATAATGATTTACATTGATGTTTGAGATACCTACTAATTGTAACTCCCATTCTTGGCTAGAAGATGAAACATTGGGACCTTTTAAGGATGAATGTTGCCCTCTTTTCCCACATTTTTCGTACTCTCTAGTACAATGAACTCTTACATCCTTCTCTCCCATTTTTAGTGTGTTTTGCAAGTGTGAGTATGTTCAGAGATATTACAGAGAGATGTTACAGTGAGCAAGCAAGTCAATTTCCCATATTTGGAGTGATGCATGGTGCTTGGAGGCCACAAGAGTATCATTCCTCTTTTAAAAAATGATTATGCAAGTTTTTGGGGTTTTTGAGGCAACACATTCAAGTTTTAATGACTGCCATGTGTTTTGGTTTGAAAAACGGGCTTGTTAATTCCCTTGGCGATGCATATTCGGCCCCAAAGTGAGGACATTGAACCTTTTGGTGTTTAGATGTGCCTCTTGTTTATGAAAAATTATCATTTCCATGGTTGCTAGAGAGTTGTCGGACATCAAAAAAATCAATCCATTATCTAGTTTGAGGTGTTTAGATTGTTGGGCACAGTTGAAGAAAGAGTCAAATTTTGGCATCCAAGAATTGGAGCAAGAGGGATTTTAAGCTTTTCTTGGTGTTTAACATTCTTTGTTGCAATGAAGAAGTGATATTTCTTAATGTTATTTGCAAACATTCTCATGTCATTAAATTTTTATCTCATAGTCTTGTTTGATAATCATTCTTGTTGTTTAATGGTTGCAAGCTTGGCTTTTCATTGGTAAACTTTACCAGAGCAATATTTCTAGGCCTTTTCCTTTTGGTAGATCTTATGCTAAAAAGAATATATCTCTTGTTTGAGAAATTGTTGGTGGAAAATATTTATAAAACCATTCATTTAATATCCTTTCATTGGATAGTTTGATCTCACACTTTTGTTTTGATCGCAAAAAATTTATGAAGATCTTGGGGAAATGACACTTGAAGATTGCTTCTTGGTTTGAATCACTTTCACTTCATGAAGTTACCAAACCATTCATTTAATATTCTTCCATTGGGTAGCTTGATCTCACACTTATGTTTTGATTCCAAAAACTTTATGAAGAACTTGGAGAAATGGCACTTGAAGGTTGCTTCTTGGTTTGAATCATTTTTACTTCATGAAGTTACCAAGAAAGAGATTGAACAAAGAACATATAATAGGAATGGAAATATAAGTTTGCTTCTCATGTGGACATCATTTCATATGAATTCATAAAGAAAAATATGGAGCAACAAACATTCATACGAATGAAATGGCTCATTCCCTCACCATCAATTCCACCAGTGGAAGAAAATATTATGAAACCATGCATTTGAATAGATTTTTCCTTCAATTGCTTGATTAAGCATTCAAATTCTTGTATCAGAATTTTTGTAAAGGAATTGGAGGATTGTAACTTGAATCTTACTCTTTGATTTTATATTACTTTCAAATGAATTGGTAGAGAAAAGGAATGGGGTAGCAATCCTTCAAGGAAATGATGGCTCACACCTCACCTTCCCCACCATTGTCTAGAGGATACATTGGCTTTACTGAAAGTTTTGTGAGTTCATGATCAAGAGATGTTGAATATTGGAGAAATCAAGCTACCAATAGGCTCGATGCAATTTATATTTTCATTGATTGACAAAGAGGAAGGGGACATTGATTAAGGGATTTTTCCCCCGTGACCTTGGGTCAATTCATAGCGGAGCAAGAGTGAATTCAAAAGACAGAACCAAACCCTGTATATAAAAATGCATAAAAAAAAACTATTGTTATAAGGAGGGAGAGAGAGAGAGAGAAGTTCTCACACATCAAATCCTTCGTTTGATTTCGATCCCCACTCTCGCTTCTTGAAGCAGTCTTGATCTCTACCGGAACTAGCCTGCAATAGGAAACCAAGAATAGGTTGCTACAAGGTACTTATAAATTTAAATATCATATATCATGTGCATGGATTCAAATATATAGGAAATACATCATCATATGACATCACAATGAACCACTAAACACACAACAGGAGGAAAAGATAACTCTTCTATTACCAATAATGTGAGAAAGGTAGTTACAACCTGATTCAACCTTCGGTATTGGTTCAGAGCCAACTTCCCTAGGTTCCTCCAAAGACCTTCAAGCATCAACTCGGAAGTGAGTCTCTTCCTTGGATAACTCGACATGGATAGGAACACACCATGTAGTTATATAGAGAAAGGAAGGAACATCGGAAAAGGAGTTTCCATGTATGGGATGTTACTCAAGGAATGAAGGGATTAGGGAAGCTTACTAAAACCTTTCCAACATGATCTTGCACCTTAGTTCCTCTTCATTATCCATGCCCCCAATGGTGCATTTATACCTTCCTTGAGAGGTTCAGGAGGTTGAATTTTTTTTGGTACGAGCTTAGAGAGGTTGGGAAATGAGCCCAACCAAAATCCTCCCCTGAAAAAGTGGAATTATTTTATTTTTTCCATTTTTTTAGGGCATTCATGGGTTGCAAGATAGCAAGGCACAGATGTCTGCATGTTGCACAAAGGAAACCTGTAGATATAATAAAAAGTCAATTTTTTTAGGTGACTTTGACGAGGGAAATTGGGATTTTTATTAGCAATATAGGGAAAGGGTTAGGCCATGTCACAAATGCATAGGTGTGGAAATTTGTGTTATAACACATGCCCCCTAATGTGTGAGGTCATAAGGGAAAGTGATGGCTGAAATTTATTATAAATATGAGAGGCTAGGATGAAATGAAGTAATCCGTGAAGGTTCCTGAGACAACTGATCCAAAAATAAAAACTATCAGCCAAAATAAAGTAAGAGTATTCTCTTCCCAAGTCGGGCATACCCATGCTCAAGAGTGATGTAATCATGGCCACCAAATCAAGTACACTATGGATCCATGGAATATATGAAAGTATTACTAAAATCCATGGCCATGAGAAATACGTAGTCGATCCATGTGATATATATGAAGTAGCAAGCATGGCCACAATGAATACACAGTGGATCCATGAAAAAATAGATCATAGCCACAAATAGATACATAGTGGAGTTATGTCTCAAAATCAAGAACAGAGGATATCTAGGACCATTGGAGTGAAAATTTTGATCCTTTGCAAGTACCAATGTCTATGGAGTGGTACAATATTTTGGGTAGGAGCACAAAAGATGTGATGCTTGTACTTCACCCAAAGTCTTCAAAACAATTTGTCATGGTACAAGTCTACACCATGTGAATAGATGTTTTGGGGTTGAACATAGTGATACACAATTTGATTACCACTCATTAATGTATACCATTAAAAAACACAAGACAACCCATCGATGATGATAATGGGTGTTAAGGTACCATGGTACAATCTAGCAAGTGTGAACAAATGAGTTGATGTTGAACACCTGGTAGAATCCATCGAGCAAGGGACATTGATGTATTCTCATTTTCAATAGTGAGGGAACTTGATGCTGATGAATACAAGCCCCAAGGTATCAAATATGAATCTATATCCCTATCCCAGAGAAATATGTGCCAAAGTCGATAGGAAGAGATCCGCTGGAAGGAAGGCATTAAGGCATCCTCCATCATCCAACACGAGGGGTAGTAGAAGGCCAAATATTTGGAAGGACCCGATTGAAAATATTGTAAGGACCACACCAAGGTTCGACTTTGGCATGCACTAAATGGAATAGTGCATGGTAGAGACTCTTTGAATATTATCCAATAATGGAGACTATTGACAAAGACGAGGAATCCACCAATGGGGTAAAATGGAAACCAAGGTACTGCACGAATCCTTATGTGTGATGATTGTTGTTGACATCAAACACAAGGGAAATTGCTCAGTCAGTGACCAATGATGGTTTGTCATCTGTTGAGCGTAAGGTCACCTATCAATAATGGAAACAAGTCCAGGGTGTGACTCTAGGTCATACTCTCAGAGAAATGTGTTGGAGTCAATAAGAGTAGACCCACCAACAAGAAGTCGATGGGGACCTTCTATACTAGCACAAGGAAAAAGATACTTGTGATGATGAGATGGACTTGACTGACTTGGGAAGGATAACATGTAAGATCAGAGACTAACTATAGAATGGTCGACTCAGGATGAAACTGCCTTTGAACAAAAGCACGACACATTATGCGACTTAGGAAGCATGAATTATAAATTGGGATACATTTGTGATACAGGAGGAATCAACAAACGCTCCATATGGTTGGAAGAATAATCAACCCGAGGAGATTATACTCAATAATGAGAAAAAGTCTCATAAATCCATACTAGACCCAAAATGATGAGATATTGACTCAATATTGTGCTTCGTTCAAGAGAGAAAATATCGTTGTCAACAAAAGAGATAGATGCCCCCCCCCCCCTCTTTTTGGTTTTTTTTATTTTTTTGGTCTTTTTCATCTTATTAAAGCCTGAAAAAGAATAAAAGAGTGTTATAGTACAGTGGAGGAAACAAGTGTCGGGGAAAAGCAAACTAGTTCCAAAGTAAAAGGAGCATACTTATGCTCAATGCAAGGAAGCATGTGCAGGATAAGGACACTCGAGGGATGTTTCCTCCAGGGTTAAGGTGTCGAGTTGCAAATGAATAAATTGCAAGGTTGGTAACTGATAGAAATGCATAATAAATTGGTTCATCAAGAGCAAGTTGAAGCTGACATTAGGCCTAAAAGCACAAGTAGTCAATATGCAATGAAATTACAACTCAACCAAAGTTTGGAAGCCCCCGAAGGTGAGTTAGCTAGAAAAAGAGTGAGAAGAATTCATGAGGCTTCAATGCAAAGACATGGTGGGACTATAGGGAGATTTCGAGCCTATAGGAAGACTATAGCATGGGTGTCAAAAATTTCAGTGAGGTACTAACTAGAACACCCATGGAGAGGTAAGCTCTACCATCTATAAGAGACACCTTTAAGCAGCTGGAAAGGTATGATGTCCCTAACGAATGGGGTGGACCCTATGGTAGAACTGTGAATGATACGGATAAATGCATAGTGCAGGCAGGAGTGACACATACTCTATATGTTAGTAAGGAACACAATACCTTATTTAAGAATATGAAAAGTGTTGACATATGTAGCAAGATATGTTTAAGGGAGTCCCATAGGTAATGGTCATAAAAATATTGGAAAGAAGATATGAAGCTTCAACGCAAGGTCGTGGTGGGACTAAACAGGATTCTCAAGCCTAATAGAAAAATTGCAGCATGAGCACCAAAATACAAAGGGATTCTAAACTAGGACGCCCATGGAAGGTAGGCTCTACCACATGAATCACAACACTTCTAAACAATAGAGAAGGTTTTGTGTTGCAACTCAATGGAGTCAATCGTAAGTAAAAATGAAAAAGAAAATGGATAATGAAAAAATGCATGAAGGGGAAAATCTAACCTATATGCCAATTTCAAGATCATTACCTGTCAGAACGGATCGACATGGAAAGAAAAGGTACCAAAGAAAAATGTCTCCAAAGTCCTATATATAAGACCAAAAACACTTACCCAGAAGTTAATAAGTCCAATATAGAAACCTATGATAAAAACATGTGCTAAGGAATACGAAACTTGAAAACCAAAAATCCTATAAATACAATATGTACAGAGGATCGCAAAACCTTGCGGCTTATGCATAGTAGTGCTTTAGGTAAAACACATTGCTAGGCTCAGGTCAAGGGTTTCATAGGTAACCAACTTGTAAAGTTTCCAATTTAGGAGGAGGTCGAAGAGCCTTAATTATATATTCAAGGATGGCCTCATATGAAGGAAACTCAGCATCCATGAAACTGGGGCTCAACAGCTCACAAATACCAGGGCTCAAGGTCTTACAAACAATAATATCATACTCAAGAAGAAACGCCAGATTACTCGAGCCAATAAGGGTAAGTAAGGGCTCCCATACCCCCATTGGATAAAACACATGATCAATTTCCAAGACCTTGTCTCAAGAAGGAGAACATAACTTTAAAGAATCTCTCGCATGACCAATTGAACACGGAGGATAAGATGCCACATCATTCACCCGTGGCAGGGAAGAGTCTACTTGAACACTAGGAACACACAAAGGGGAATCCTAAGGTAAAGTTGAATGGAGATGGAGATTATCATATGAAAGCTGATCAATAGTGAAAACGCTTCCATTGTGAGGGAAAAGCATCACACAAAATAGCATCGACATCACAGCATTCACCGCATACACATAATCACACCCAAGAAGCAAATTAAAGTCTAAAGGTATTGACACTGATAACAGATCAAATAGGATAGTCTTCCCACTTAACATGATAGGAAACTGAGGAAGAATCCCCAGACATTCACTAGGTCTTGTTTCGAAAGATGAAAGCTCACTGGTAGCTGACACAAGTTTGGGAGAACCCAAAGCTTTCCAAGCAGAGGATGATAAAATACTTGGAGAGGATCCTTCATCTACAATAGTTCGGTGAATTCTTAATGAATTAATTACAACCATTATCTGGAAGGGTGCAGAAGAAGGAAGGCGGGGTTGTGCAATATCATTCCAATCAAAGAAAACCATCATAGGACTTGAAGGGAGCGTACTCTAAGAGAGTGGAATGCCCCCTTGTTCAAAAGGTACTGAACTAGAAATTCTAAGGACATGGTCAAAAGATACATCACTCCTTGAAAGAGAAGTGGGATCAGCCGAAGATTTCATCGACAAGACCACTTCATTAGACGTGTCACTCTATAAGAGAAGAGTGGGATCAATCGAAGATTGCATCAGCATGACCACTTCCTCAACCACTCATTGAATAGGATGCAATACAACATGGTCAAGAGACACATCACCACCAAAAACAAGAGTGGTGTCGGCCGAATATTGCATCGGCACAATAACTTCATCAACCAATGATTGAATAGATTGCTAGGAAAATGAATATGGATCAGAACTAGGGACTTGAGACAAGGACCGCACTTCTCGTACCATGGCAATACCAGGGAAAAAATGAGTAAGGTGATCTCCTTTGCAAATATTACCAGGGAACATGAGCTTACATCCTATATGCATAGGATTCTCAACTGTATCAATGCCCCCAGCATGACTTGTAGCGACTAGTTCCTTGTCATCAACATGAATCGCAGAGGTTGATGACGAATCTCCAACATGACTAGAAGAGGTTGATTTTTCACTTCCATCATAACTAGTAGAGGTTTGTTGTTGAACTCCAGTGTGACTTGCAGGGACTAGGCTCTTTCCCCTACCATGACTTGTAGAGGCTAGGTTTTTGTCTTCAACATGACTTACAAAGGTTGATGACCTATCTCCAACATGACTCGTAGAGATTGGTGACTTACTACCAGTATGGCTCGTAGTGACTGGACTTATTCTTCCAACATGAATAGCATAGGTTGGTCACTTGCCCCCATCATGAATTGCAGAGGCTGGTGACAGGTCTCCAACATGACTAGTAGAGTTTATTGAATTATTTTGATTACTCTTCCTCTTCCTATTCCTTTTATACATCTCGTTACTGTAGCAAGACTTTTACCAAAAGAGGGAGGATGAGGAGAAGTAAAATTTTTGGATGCAGAAGGAGAAGGATCAAAATATGCATGATGCCTCTAACATAAGGTGCTTATCTGAGAAGCATCAAGAAAATTCAGGACATTTGGAGTGGTCCACTCAGTATTCCTACATTCAACCCAGGAATGTTCAAAGTGGACATCAAGGGACAACCAACATTTCCAAAGAAAGGAAAATCATAAGAACCCCCTTGGGCAGGGGTCCCTTGGTTGGTATCCTCAAGAACTTTGGCCATATCATTCTTATGCAGAGGTTCGTCCCTTTCGATATCGTTCATGTTTTAAAAACCCATGCCTTCTAGGAGGCAGCTCCACACTTTCAAAAGAAAGACTAGGGGTCCTTCCCAACCAGTGGAGCAGGTTGTCAACCGCCCTGAACCAATGATCTAGAAGTGGTGGCACTGAAACAACCTAAGGATAAATACCCAAATCAGCACTTCAATAAAAATTCCTAAGAGAAACATTGCAAGAAAATAACTTTTCCAAATCTTCATCCTGGGTGGATAAGGTCATGAATCCAAAGCAATGAAAAAGTGGAAAGGGACCTTCCAAACAAAGGCATGGGTTGATTAAGTCATGTGGACCAATGAATGAAGGAGTGAGAAGCATTTATCCCGACCTCCACTAACCAGCCTTATCTATTGCGAGAACCCACACTTCGTAGGGAACCCTCCAGCAATACTAAAAAGTGTGATCTGAAATATGCCACGGGTACCATGACAAGCCCCCGCAGTCACCTCTGAGATCCCTAGGAAAATACACTAAGGCCATCAACTCACAGTCAGTGTTTGGGGAGTAAAGTCAATATTCGGGATCGAATGTATGGGCAGGGTAACAAATCCCAAAAAATTTAAAGGGATGCCTCTCACGGAGGTAAAGGCAATAGTGAAACCCCCAATATACGATCTCTCCACTATGCTTAGTCAAGCTTCGGAGGGGAAATATCCTCGTTTCCTTCTTCATGCAACCTCGTTTTTATCTCCTATGTTAGAGGAGGCTCCCAGCTATACTTATACAAAAAATGGATTTCACTCTCCCTAACTCAAACTCTTATGTTTGTTTTGTGGCCTTAGAAAGTTATCTCTCCAATCCTAATCCAAGGTCCTAACCCTATACTTGTTTGTGAACCCTATAAACTAGTACATTTTAAGTTTAGTGTTCGTTTTAGTGGTTTTTCTTACTCAAGGGGTATGGAGGTGCAACTGATGTTGTTTGAGACTCTTACAAAAATGAAACCTATAACAACACTGGCAAAGAAAACTTTACACTAATTCTTCAAATGAAAAAAAGTTTCAAAAAGAAAATGCATGAACAATCCTTCAAACCTTAAAATAAAAATTTGTTCTTGACCTGATCGACTGTAATCCTTTAAACAAACTATAATTGTCCCACTGGAACTTGACTTGATCGACTATTCGACGCCGTAGCTATTGAATGTGATGGTTCAGAATGTGGATTGGCTCTGCCATGAGTGCGCCCTCGTCCGACGCTGCAAGGAACTCATGTCAATATCATGTGTAGGATCACTAACACAAAGTCGTGAAACAGATACAAGATAAACACCGTGCATTCGCCCCCAAGAATAAGGCAAGGTCAGTCGATAGGCCACGGGTCCCTTCCTTTCCACAAATTCAAAAGGTCCCACTACCTAGGAGACATTTTAGCACCCTTTCCGAACTTAATCTAACTCTGGTGCAGTTTCACCTGCAAGGAGACTCAATCACCAACTTCTTAACTACGGTCAATGCAATGTGCATCGACATAACTCTTTTTTCAGTCTTGCACTTCTTTAATCCTTTGTCTTATCGCTCGCATTTGTTCTTCCATGTCTTGGATCGCTTATGGTCCTACCAGGACCCTATTCTCAATTTGATCCCAGCTCAAAGGCGTTTGACACGGTCACCTGTAAAGAAACTCGAATGGCGCCATCTTAATGGTGCTTTGATAGCTATTTTTGTATGCAAACTATACCAGTGGCAAGAACTCTTCCCAACACTTATGTTGGTCCATCACGTAAATACGCAACATATCTTCAAAAATTTGGTTCATTCTTTCTGCCTTCTCGTCTGTCTCAGGGTGATACATGGTACTAAATTTAAGTTGGGTTCCAAAGGCCTATTGGAAACTAGTCCAAAATCGTCGTGTAAACACCAATCCTCGATCAAATATGATCCTCTTAGGCATGCCATGCAATCTCACAATCTCACTGATAAAAACTCTAGCTATGTTTGGTTCCTGATACGTCATACGCACAGGAATAAGATGTGTACTCTTCATCAGAGTGTCAACTACCACGAAAATTGAGTCATGCCTCCTTGTCGTCAATGGAAATCCCACAATAAATTCCATCGAAATGACCTCCCATTTTGATTCCAAAATAACGTGTGGTTGTAGTAATCCTACCATATGTCTATGTTCATCCTTCACTTGCTAACATTCTAGACATCTTTCCACGTAGTTGACTATGTTTGCCTTCATTCCATTCCAGAAGAATAAGGGCTTAATGTCTGCCCTCATATTCGTGACTCCTAGATGAGCCATGTACACTAGTCTATGAGCTTCGTTTAAGATCAAACTTCTCAACTCATCATTAGGCAGGACATAAATCATGTTATTATACCTCATTAATCTATTGTTTTCCACAGTAAATCCCTCAAATTTTGGTACCAACATGGTGTCTTGTCTGATATTTTCCTTAACCTCTTTATACCAGTCATCGTCGCACTGTAAAGTTAGAATATTTTCTCGAAGATTCGTCTGAAGAGGTACCACCAAAAATATGTGTGGTATCTGACTCAACGCATCTACCACTATGTTCAATGTTCCCTTCATGTACTTAATCTCAATCGTGTTTTCTAAGTAATTTTGATCAACTCTTTCGCTGCGCGTTCAAGTTATTATGCGTAAAAAGTGTTTCTTTCCTCAGTGATCTGTTTTTTTTTGTTCAAATTTCCATCCAATCAGATAGTGTCCCCACACTCTCCAAGAATACAAAATGGCCAATAAATCCCAACCATGTGTTGCGTATTTCTCCTCGGGCCTTCTTCATTTCCTTGAGATGTAGGCGATCACTTAAGTGGCTTGCATCAATAATCTGCCTAAACCTTCCTTGGACACATCTATGCATACCAAGAAATCCATGTCCATGTTGGGGACTTTCAATATCGACATTTTCGTCAACAGCCCACTGAGCCTTCGAAATGCTTTTGCACACTTCTTGGTCCATGCAACTTCTAGTTTTCTTTTCACAATTCCGTGATCAGATTTGTTATCTTTGAAAAACCTTCGATGAACCATCAGTAATATCCTGCCAAAACCAACAAGCTACGTACTCCTGGTATGTTTTGTTGGATTACTGAGAGGGGGGGTGACTCAGTAATAGAGCAATTTAATCCTTTTTAACCATATAATACAAGTTTTATATCAGTGTAGCATTATCATCCAATAATTACAGAGTAAATAAACAATGAACAAATGAACAATCATACACATAAACAGTACACCAGTGTTTTTACGTGGAAACCCAAAGCAGGAGAAAACCACGGAATGTTTTCTCTTATATGTATTGATGAATTACATTCATTTGAAGCACTAACTTCCTTTGTTTTCTAGCTACAACTGGAAGGAGGCTCCAACCCCCTAGTTTCTCAGGATACAACCTGAGGGAAGCTCCAACTCCAAAATTCTTTGGCTACAAACAGAAGGAGGCTACAACCCCCTATGTTTTCCAACTACAACTGGAAAGTGGCTACAACCACCTGTCCTTTCCCCGTCCAACCGCCCTGATGTAGAAGGAATTATGGAACCATTGTCACACTATCACTATGAGATATACCACTGTTCAATTGTGCCAACCTATACCAATGACCTGCAACCAACCTGTACTACTGCCTTGCAATCAACTTGTACCTGAACTGAACATGTATCAACCAAAATACAACAGATACACGACATGTGTTTCTGCAGCATGTGTATGTACGCGACCTGTATTTATGTAGCACGCATATGTACGCACCCTATCTGTTGTGTAGCCCACGTATGTACGTGACCAAACTGTTATGCAGCCTATGTATGCCTTCTGAAAACTAGGGTTTTCTTCCTTATGAAAACTTTTGACCCTCTGTAACTTCTTTCACATATATTGGTAACCTGTCACTATATCCAGACTGTATATGTACCCTGTGCATCCATCCTCATACATAACCTTTACCCAAAAACTATATATCTCTCTCTAGTCATGTGCCATAAGTGTGTGTAATCATGAACAAGTATAATAACCCTCACATGATATAGACTTCAAACCCTTTATGATATTCAGCCTCTCAATACATCAACCAATACAAGCTCTCAACCATTAACCACAAAAACCCTTAGCCATATGCCAAGAAATACAAGATGTTCCTCAACAAGAAGTATCAATGATAAATATACCAGCATTGTATTTCTGTAGATCTAACTTATATAGAAGATCCCATGCAGCCACTAGTCTCTCTAGGGAGAATCTTCAAATCTCCATACCCATTTCTCATGCATACATCAAAATCCAAATATTCATAGAAATAAGACATACCTTTTGAACCAATGGATAGATCTGATGTATATGAGCATTGTAGACCTTCCTGGGAGCTTGAACTCGGAATATAGAACCTTTGCATCTTCATCTTCTCAAGTTTCCATGGCTTTACCCACATGTACACACCCTAATACACTGCCATCCCGCATATGTACGCACCCTAATACATTGTCATCCCATGTATGTACGGACCCTAATACACTGTCAGCCCGTGAATGCCTCAGAAATTAGGATTTTTTAGTATCCGTTGTGATTCTGAAACTTCATCGTCAACCCTTCGTACTACCTCAGAATTTCGCAACTTCAAATGTATCAATGAGTACTTGCAATAAGCCTTACACAACAAAAGATATTCAATATGTTCAAGTGTGATTAAATGAGAGAGTCGTGCCTCTTATTTATACTTTCATGTAGCATCCCACTTTCCTTATTTTAGGGATTTCTCCATTAAATTTATTATTTAAATAATTTCTTTTGCAAACACTTTGACTTTTTGGGGCTTCTAGATGACTCATGAGGGTTCTCCAACTTCACATGGCCATAACTCTCTAACCGTGAGGAGTTATGCGACGTTCCACATACCACCAAAAATGGCATGACATGTATTATCCATATAGAATAGTCTTACCTGAAAATATATCAAAACTCATACCATTTTCCATAAAACAAACTTGGGTCCATTACCCAAACCTTTGTGCTACCGTAATTTTCTACCAGACTTTCTTCAAGGGTTGACATCAATGAAAACCAACCCAATTAATCAACAATCTCCCCCTTTGACATTGATGGCAATACTTTGATGCAATACTGAAGTCATTTCATGCATTACTGAAGTCATATCACTCATGCTCCCCCTGTGACCATCGCTCCCCCTGGAACCATGCCTATGTGCTCTGCATCTGATAAATCTATCCCCCTTTGTCATCAATGGCAAAGGTATATTTCCATCTTGGGCTGCTCTTCCTAATTGAACTGTCCTTGGGGATACTCCCCCTAACTGAACTCTTCCTGAAACTGATCTCCCGACCTGAACTGTCCTCTTTATGGTGCTTCCTCAGGTAGATCTAAGACATATACGATAACCATTCAAAAGCATTCATTTTGGAGTAGAAATTACTCTGAGTCTCTGGTGAAGATACTCAAAGTCTTCTCTTGGAAGCGGTTTTGTAAAGATGTTTTCCACTTGTTCTTTTGTGCCCACATATTCAACTTTGATGTTCTTCTCTGCAACTTGTTTCCGTAGAAAGTGATACTTTGTTGGAATGTGCTTCGTCTTGGAGTGCATCACTGGGTTCTTTGATATACTGATGGCACTTGTATTATCACAATAAATTCGAATGGGCTTATTATACTCAACCTATATATCTGTCAGAGTTTGTTTCATCCATAGAACCTATGTACAACATGTTGTTGTCATAATATACTTTACCTCGATTGTAGATAAGGATACCGATGATTTTTTCTTGCTTAACAATGATACTAAACACTCACCCAAGTAGAACGGTGCTCCACTGGTGCTTCGTCGATCATCAATGCAACCTACCCAATCTACATCTGCGTAGGAAATAAGTGATAGATCCTTTCCTTTTGGATACCATAATACAAACTCTTTTGTTCCTTTGAAATATCTGAAAATCCCCTTCATTGCTAATACATGTGATTCCTTTGGTGTTGCTTGAAATCATTCCACATGTTCAACTACCTGCATTACATCTGGTCTTGATGCTATCACATATAGTAAGCTACCAATCATTGACCTATATTGCCTCTGGTCTGTAGACTTTGAATCATCATCTTTTTTCAACTTGCAACTAGTTTGCATAGGAGTAGTAACTGGTTTGCAATCTTCCATTATGAACCTCTTTAGCATTTCTCTGATATAGTTAGTTTGAGAAATAAAAATTCCATGGTTGCTTTGACATATATAAATACCCAGAGACAAGGATATTTCTCCAAGTAATGACATTTCAAATTAATTATGCATATCCTTTGCAAATTTCTGGCTTAACCTGTCATCAGTACTTCCAAAAATAATATCATCAACTTAAACTTCAATTAATAAAATATTATCTTGAATTACCTTGATGTAGAAGTTGTTGTATGCACTTCCTTTTCTAAACTCTACCTGTTGTAGATATTTATCTATTCTAGAGTACCATGCTCTAGGATATTGTTTTATACCATACAAGGCCTTCTTCAATTTACACACATAATTTGCGTTCTCTGACAACTGAAATCCTTCTGGTTGTTCAATGTGGACTTCTTCTTCAAGTTCCTTGTTCAGAAAAGCTAATTTCACGTCCATATGATACACTTTAATATTCTTGGAGCATGCATAAGCTAGGAGCAATCGGATTTCTTCCATTCTGGCAACTGGAGAAAATGTCTCTTCAAAGTTGATTCCTTCAACCTGTGCATATCCTTTACATACCAATCTAGCTTTTTTCCTTGTAACATGTCCATATTCATTAAATTTATTTCTGAATACCCACTTTGTGCCAATCACATTCTTATTATTTGGTCTTGGAACCAATTCCCAAGTTTCACTCTTCTCTATTTGATCCAATTCTTCATCCATGGCCTTATTCCAAAATTCATCCTTACTGGCCTCTTCAAAAAAATTTGGTTCAATCATAGATGAGAGTGATAGGTGTGTTTGTTCTGGTGAACGGATTCTTCTTCTAGTCTCAACTCTTGCATATTTGTATCTGATAATCTTATCTCAAGGATGATTCTTCTATACTCATTTGCTAGGTGTCTTTGGAGGCACTTGTTGAACTTGCTCTTCTACTTCTGTCTAATCCTCTTCATCTTCCCCTTCTACTTCTTCTTCATATTCTACTTCTTCTTCGTAAAGTTGTTCCATTGATTCATTTTCTTCTTCCTTTAATTCTCATCCACCGGTTTCATCAATTGCTACATTGATGCTTTCCACAACTTTGTTCAACCTCAAATTGCAAAACTTGTATGATTTCCTTGTACTTGAGTAACCAACAAGTACTTCTTTGTCCACACAAGAGTCAAACTTTCCCATTCTTCCATCTTCTCTTTTGGTGTAGCATTTTCTTCCAAATACTCTGAAGTGATTCACATTTGTTGGTCTTCCTTTCCATAGCTCGTAGGGAGTTTTGTCGGTGTTGTTTCTGAGCATTACTTTGTTTTGAATGTGAACTGTTGTATGCAGTGCAAGTGTCCAAAAGATATTTGTCAATTTGGAAACCATTAACATTGTTCGATCTATTTCTTGTACTGTCATGTTTTTTCTTTCAACAACTCCATTATGTTGAGGTGTCCTAGAAACAGAGAATTTCCTTTTATTCCATATCTGCTACAGTATTCCATAAATTCCTTTGAAGTGAATTCTCCTCCATTATCAGATCTCAAACATTTGATTTTTGAATCCATTTTATTTTCAACCATTTCCTTGTAGACCTTGAAGTTTTCAAAAGCTTCTGACTTATTCCTGAGAAAGAAAACTTCAGTAATTCTTGTATAATCATCAACTAATAACATAAAGTATTTCTCACCTTTTAAACCCTTTGTTATAGTTGGTCCAACTAGATTGGTATGCACAATTTCCAATAGTCTTGTCGTTTAATATTCTTTTGATTTAAACCTGGTCTTTGTTTGCTTTCCTTGTTGACAATGCTTTCATAAAGTATTGGTTGGTTTTGTAATCTGGGGCATTTCTCTAACTGCTTCCTTTTTGTTGACTTTGACAAGGTTATCAAAGTGTATGTGACCCATTCTTTTGTGCCATAGCCAACTTTCATATTCCTTTCCTAGACAACACTTTTTATTTCCAATTTCACTTAGTACATATATGTTGCTTGAAGTTCTTGTAGTTGTTGCAATCAATTTTCCTAAACCTTCTTTTCTTATCTCGCACTTTTATGAATCGAAAGTAACTTTATGACCTTGGTCACACATTTGACTCACACTTAGAAGATTATGTTTCATATCTTCTACTAGTAGAACATTTTCTTCCTTGGTATTCTTGTTTCCAATTCTAATTGTGGCTTTTCCAATGATTTTAGTTGAATCATCATTTTTGAATGAGACTGATCCATCTCTTTCCTTTCTTAATGTAAGAAACATGTCTTTATCACCTATCATGTGTTTTGAGCAGCCATTGTCAACATACCAACCACGTTTCTTCTCCTTATCTTGTAGAGCGAGTGTGCATTCTTCATTGCTATATTGATTTTGCTTTCTTATCCATGTTCTCTTCTGATGTTCCTATCTGTGACTATTGTTTTATGTTGTGGTTCTCTAGGAGGAACTGTCATTCTGCAATATTTGTCCATGTGTCCAAAGTTGTGACACTTGCATCATTCCACTTCAGTGCTCAATGATTCAAACCTGTTGTAACTTCTTCTATGTGTTTCCTTGGGCCTTCTTGGATAACCCTTTTGTGTATGACCTTCAAAGTTGTTTATGTTCCTGTTGTTAGCTCTGCAATTCATAGCTTTATGTCCAAAATTATTACATGCATAACATAAACCAAAAAATATAGTTTGATACCTGGGAGTTGAAGATCTTCTTAAAGGAGTTGCTCTTATGAATCCTTCTTCTTCTTGAGGCCTATCTATCGGTCATTGATTCTGAAATATAAATCTTCTCAGTGGAGGATTTTCCCTATAATATTCTTTGTAGGTCTTCATATCCCCTTTGATTGTTTCTGCATAGCTTTTCAGATATGTATATTGTTCTATTGTTTTGGAGCTTGATCTTTTTTCTTTCTGATTGTATCCAAGTCCGGACTTGTCATGATGGGAATTTTGACTGTTGATAATGTCATCCAAAACTTTTGAGTTGTTCTGCATATTTTTCTTTTGAAGATCATTTCTTAATGTGACAATCTCTGCTTCCAAATTTCCAATGATCTTGTCTCTTTCTTCTAGTTGTTCTTTGAGTGCTTCTTCAATTATTTTATCTTATTCTATTTGAACCTTTAAATTTGTGATCATTTTTTCTAGTTCCTAAGTGTCTTCTTTATTGTCTAGTTCTGCTTGTAGCTTCTTGTTTTTATTCTTTTCTCTTCTTATAACTTCTATGGCACACAAAAATTATTCTCAGTAGTCAACTTCTGCCTCTTCGTATTATTCTTCGGTGTCTTCTTTGTCAGAGTCTTCTACTACCATGAATAGAACTCTTTTTGTCTCACTGTCACCGACTTCATCTTCATCTGATGATGAGATGTCTTCTTTGGTGCATAAGTTTTTCTTGAAAACTTTCTTTGTGGTTATTTTTCCTTTATATGTTTGTTTGTTATTTGAGTAATCTTCATCATTCCTCTTATTTTTCTTATGAGGGCATTTGTTAGAAAAATGACCAATACCATCACAATTAAAACAAATCAAAGGAAACTTACCTCTATATCTGTCGTTGGTTCCCTTGTTCAATCTTCTGACGAAGTTAGCCACTTCTTCATCATCTTTTGAGATGTCATTGTTGTTGCTATGTTCTTTTTCCTTTTGCTTTCCCTTTTTCTTTGACCTTTTGGATGCTTTGAAATTTGTTTCTTTTATATATGGATTTTCCTGTTCATTTCTCATTTCATATGCTCTGAAGATTCCATGTAGTTCATCCATGCTTATTGAGTCTATATTTGTTCTTTCTTCTAGTGTTGATATCTTAGGGTCAAATATCATAGGCATAGATCTTAGTACCTTTTGAACAATTACAGATTATTTGATTTCTTCTCCCAATCCTATGATTGCATTTACTATTTCATCGACTCGTAAGAAATAAGTTGCAATATTCTCATCTTCCTTCATCTTTAGTTGTTCAAACTAACCTCTATAAGTTTGAAGCTTTGATGCTTTGACTTTTGAATCTCCTTCATAAATATTTTGAAGTTTGTCCCAAATCTCTTTAGCGGATTTACAATGTATAACTTTGGTGAATATCTATTCACAAAGACCATTCCTAAGTGCATTTGTGGCTTTGGAATTATTTTGACCGAGTTTTATTTCTCTTTCATTTCTCGGCGGAACTATTGGTTCTTTGTATCCATCTACAACTAATTGTCAAATTTCAAATCCTTGTGCCTGTATATATGTTTTCATCCTTCTTCTCCAAAATGTATACTTTTGTCTATCAAACTGCGGTATTCCATTTTTATACATGTTGTTGCTCTCCATGATATACCTTTCATTGGTTAAACTGATTTCTGAAGGAACCTTCTCTGATACCAATTGTTGGATTATTGAGAGGGAGGGTGAATTGGTAATAGAGAAATTTAATCATTTTTAACCATATAATTCAAGTGTTATATCAATGTAGCATTATCATCCAATAATTGCAGAGTAAATAAACAATGAAAAAATGAGCAATCATACACATACAGAGTACGCCAATGTTTTTTACGTGGAAACCCAAAGCGGGAGAAAACCATAAAATGCTTTTTCTTATGTGTCTTGAAGAATTACATTCATTGGAAGTACCAACTTCCTTTGTTTTCCAGCTGCAACTAGAAGGAGGCTCCAACCCCCTAGTTTCTCAGGCTACAACCTAAGGGAAGATCCAACTCCCCAATTCTATGGATACAACCAGAAGGAGTCTACAACCCCCTATGTTCTACGGCTACAATCGGAAGGTGGCTAAAACCACTTGTCCTTGATCCATCCAACCTCTCTGACGTAGAAGTAGAATGATGGAACCACTGTCACACTATCACTGTGAGATATACCACTGTTCAATTGTGCCAACATGTACCACTGACCTGCAACCAACCTGTACTACTGCCCTGCAATCAACCTGTACCTGAACCGAACATGTATCAACCAAAATACAACAGATACATGACCTGTAGTTCTGCAGCACGTGTATGTACGTGCCATATCTGTTGTGCAACCCACGTATGTACATGATCAAACTGTTATGTAGCCTGCATATGCCTTCTTAAAACTTCTGACCCTCTATAACTTCTTTCACATAAATTTGTAACATGTTATTGTATCCAGACTGTATTTGTACCCTGTATATGCATCCTCATACATAACCTTTACCCAAAAACTCTATATCTCTCTCTAGTCATGTGCCATAAGCGTGTGTAATCATGAACAAGTATAATAACCCTCACATGATCTAGACTTCAAACCCTTTTTTATATTCAACATCTCAATAAATCAACCAATACAAGCTCTCAACCATGTACCACAAAAACCCTTAGCCACATGCCAAGAAATACAAGATGTGCCTCAACAAGAAGTATCAATGATAAATATACCAGCACTGTATTTCTGTAGATCTGACTTATACAAAATATCCCATGTTGCCACTAGTCTCTCTAGGGAGAATCTTCAAATCTACATAACCATTTCTCATGCATACATCAAAATCCAACTATTCATAGAAATAAGACATACCTTTTGAACCAATGGATATATCTTATGTATATGAGCACTGTAGACCTTCCTGGGAGCTTGATCTCAGAATATAGAACCTCTGCATCTTCATCTTCTCAAGTTTCCATGTCTTTACCCACATGTACGCACCCAAATACATTGGCATCCCGCGTATGTACGCACCCTAATACATTGTCAGCTCGCATATGTACGCACCCTAATACACTGTCAGCCCGCATACGCCTAAAAAATTAGGGTTTTTTAGTATTCATTGTAATTCTGAAACTTTCACCATCAACCTTTCGTATTAC
The DNA here is from genome assembly GCA_000966675.3 of Picea glauca. Taxonomy (NCBI): domain Eukaryota; kingdom Viridiplantae; phylum Streptophyta; class Pinopsida; order Pinales; family Pinaceae; genus Picea; species Picea glauca. The sequence continues at coordinate 710,363 of JZKD02S1400405.1, forward strand.
CTCAGACTTTCGCAACTTCAGATGTATCAATGAGTACTTGCAACAAGCCTTACACAAAAAAAGATATTCAATATGTTCAAGTGTGATTAAACGAGAGAGCCTTGCCTCTTATTTATACTTTCATGTAGCATTCCACTTTCCTTATTTTAGGGAGTTCTCCATTATCTTTATTATTTAAATAATTTCTTTTGCAAACACTTTGAATTTTTGGGGCTTCTAGATGACTCATGAGGGTTCTCCAACTTCACATGGCCATAACTCTCTAACCGTGGAGTTATGTGACATTCCAAATACCACCGTAAATGGCATGACATGTACTATCCATATAGAATAGTCTTACATGCAAATATATCAAAATGCATACCATTATCCATAAAACAAACTTGGGTCCATTACCCAAACCTTTTTGCTACCGGAATTTGCTATCGGACTTTCTACAAGGGTTGAAATCAATGACAACCAACCCAATTAAACAACACGTTTTTCAACGCAAGCCATTCTATAATAGCCTCTATCTTTGTTGGATCCACAATGATGCCTTCTCCGGATATATCATGCCCTAAGCAATGAATCCTCGAGAGTATTTCGACAATTTCCCGTAAATTGTGTTCTCGTAAACATTGTAAGATTAAGTGCAAAAGTTCGGCACGTTCTTTCGTCATCAATGAATATATCATTATGTTGTCAATGAATACTTGAACGAACGTGTCCAAGGATTCACGGAACACCCCATTCATCCTGCTCATAAATTATCTGGGGCGTTTATCAATAAAACGGTAGACTCGTAATGTTTGAACCTTGTCTTGAATGTTGTCTTAGGAATATCATCCCCTTTAATTTGTTAAATGATAACCTGATCTCAATTCAATCTTGAAAACACCGTCGCGCCCTTCATTTGATCAAACAAATCATCTATTCTAGGCAATGGATATTGGTTCTTGATCGTTGCCTTGTTCAATTGACGGTAGTCAATACAAAGTCTCCATGACCCATCCTTCCTCCAACATCTGATTGGCACCCGAAGCCATTTTGATGTATCTAAACTCATCTTATCGACTGCCTTTACTTAAATCCCTTCAGCGCAGTGCTAGACTTAAAACTCTCTGTAGCACCGGGATCTATCAATACTAAAATTTTGGTTAGCGATGGTACCTGACGCCTCGAGCATAGTGGATTGGTGCTTGGCCTGGCGGTTATTCACCGCGGTCATGAATCTTGTGGGCCCTGCCCACCTCTACAATGGCAGTGTGTCCTATTGACCCGACCGCTCTATCCTTTTCAACCGAACAGTCTTGTTGGTAAGGTGGCTCTCCACACGTTCAGCACCCATATTCAATCTAGTACTCCTGGCCCCAAATTAGAAGTTGTTGGCCTACCAAACTAATATCCTGGTTGGTTCTACTGACAGGCCTAAAATGTGGTTGTTGGCAACACTGTCGCTGATGTGGTGGTCCCCTGTAGGGAGTTTTCTGTTGAGGAACCTGTCGTCATCGTGTCATGAACAAGGGTCCTCTATACATATCGATAACCTGATGTCTTGTATGGTTGGCATCTGATGCTACTGCACACATGATGTCGTCAGTCTAGACGGTCTTGCAGGATTCGTGCCCGAACTCCCGCGGGTCAATTCTTCCTCAGTTATGAGGCCTACTGGACTGCATCGTGCAACGTCTAAGGCATTAGAATCCTCACCTTCACACGAAATTTGGATTTGAGGTTGAACGTGAACTTGTTGACCTCCAGCTTCTCCGTGTTCAAATGTGGGGCATACCGAAGTAGCTCCATAAATCTAGTATCACACTCTGGCACCGTACGACCACCCTATCATAAGGCGTTGAACTCATTGAGCTAGAACTCAATGAATTCCTCTACAATTTCTTCTCCCTGGAACCGTTCCCATCACATTACTTAGATGGCCATGTTTAGTTGAGGTCGCGGCGTCTTCCACCATAGAAGAGTGCTCCCCTTCAGCTGAAAGACCACCATGTTAACCTTTTTATTGGAGGTTGTAACTGCAAAGCGTGAAGCACATTGCCAAGTTATCTAACCATGCCTCGGCGGCTGAGTCGTATGTGGAACCCATGAACTCAGGAAACTTACCCTTCTCGAGTTCTTTGTTAATGCTACCACTACCAACTGGAGCGCGTTGCGAACCCTCATTAGGTACAGGCGTCGTGACCTCATCTCTATCTAGGCGGTTAATCAAGGCCTCTGACATCCTCTTAAAGGACGTCATCAACCCAACCACATTCCCCATAGCAATATACTCCTACATCATGACGTGTTCTTCTCCTTGGGGTTTATACCCCTCTGGCATGGATGCGACTGGAAGCGTCGCACCTCTGCCCTTAGTACCATGTCGTTTGCCTTCGCGGTGTCCTCTAACCATGATTACCACGTGGACAAGTTAAATTTTAATCAGCGCTAAGTTAGTAATCAAGGGTTTAATACAGTGGAAAGCGTGACTATCCACAGTCGCAGGGTTGAACCCGCTCTGATACCATATGTAACAGTCCTCCATTATGCCTAAGAAAAAGCGAAGCACAAAAGAAAAAAAAATTACTTTTTGCATTAAAAAATTAACATCAACACATGATCACAGCAACGCCTAATCAATAACATCATAAGTAAAATCAGTACCAACTACTCATTATGGAAATCATTAACGACGCATTCAACGCATCAACGAAGGATAGCGACACATAAACAAAAATATTGTAGCATATTAGTACATCATAATCATCTTGAAACAATTTACAACAACATTCAATCAGATAATGAATATAAAATGACTACTCGCCCAACCTACCTTGCAAGGTCAGGACCTTCAGGACACATAAGAAACGCTCAAGCCCAAGTTCCAATTGATTTTAACCATTTAAGGTCTCGGGGTTGGCAACTATTCTGAGGAACAAGGAGGTGTCTACATCCCACTAACAAACAAGTCCAACATCAACTAGATCAATCCATCAATCATATTCATCAATTAATCATGGCACAAGGGTAATCATTATCGTTATCAATCATACATCAACATTTAATTAATCGCTACGCGCGAGAGAAAACAATTCTAGAACAATCACTTGTCAACTTAGGTAATGGCGCAAGAGAAAACTAGTTTCTAAATCAGTCATACATCTACATAATTTCATGACACGAGATTAATTAGCAACTTATTCACGACACAAGAGTGATCAACATTAAACTCAAAGGTGCAAGAGAATAATTATGAAGCAATCACATGCCCACTTAAATTAAGGCGCACAAGCAAATTTTATTACTAAACTAATAATGCATCACCATTATTGCAATGCGCGTGAGTAATCAAAGCGTAAATATTTATGTGTCAGCATTAGTCCATAGAGCCAAGCAATCTAACCACTAAACCATTAGCATAAATGCAATCATCCTTCACATTTCATTCGCACAAGAAGTCTAATATCCAAACAATCATTCATTTCATCATAATTTCATTGCGCACAAGAAGTCTAATATCTAAAACCATCATTTATTACATTAAAATCCATTAGCGCAAGAAGTCTAATATCTAAACCATCATACATTACATTATATTTTCAATGCGTGCAAGGAGTCTAATGACTCAATCAATCAATCTGGCGTCCACAATATTATAAGGCGCAAGGGACTCGAAGTACCTTGCTTAATCAATCCTTCCATCGATACTAAGTGCAAGGTTGAGGAAGCAATTAATTCTTAAGGATTCATGAAACCACAGGCGCACAATTACGATCCTTGTAACAATTAAATAGAATACATTCTATGATTTTCTAATTAACATCTCTAAACATTATATTGAACCAAAACATTCAATCGCTCCTTGTTGCCAAAACATTAGGGGGGTTGACATCATGCCATACAAGGGTAAAAAAAAGACCCTATCTAATTTAATGAGGTAACAAATTAGAAATTTCCCCCTACTAAAACATGCCTAGACTTTTAGTTTCCAAAACTACTAACTTCTCAGCCAATACCCTAACCCTTCTTACATTTTACCATAGGGTAATCTCTTAATGTGTCTTGGAAATCACAAGATAGTCGATTCCAGAGAATTCAACTATATAATACAAATATGACCCAACATAAGATTTTTATTTTTATATGTGAATCCCAATTAAGAGTGGTATGAGTACAACAAGGAGAATCTAAGTATCTGAGAAAATTTTGACAATAGTATATCAATAGTGACTTGCAAAAATTCAACTTTATCCAAAAATAAACTTTGAGGAATGCAATTAATGGAGCACCGTGAATTAATGAAGGTTATTATTCATCTAAACTCATAATGAATGCACATTGATTTCTAAAGGTCCCTTCTCAAGAACCACAGGGAAAAAAAGAGAACACAAGCATATGGATTAAAATAGAATAAAACTCATGTAATTAAGTGGAGGGAAATGACAAAATAAAAATGTAAAAGTGTGGGATACAATTCAGAGGTCTATAAAAAGTAAAATCGTTGAGTAACAAGGTAAATTCACTGCGAAAAGAGAGGAAAAATCGTTGATTAATATCAGGAAAAACGTTGAGTAATAAAAGGTAAGTTTGTTGAGTAAAACGCAGAGTTTTGAAGACGGACAGCAGAGACAGTAAGGGAAGGCGCAGAGACACTAAGTCCACTCTGAATATAATTCAGAGAAGGTAGTTGGGCAAAATCTGCGGGCAGAACGGAGAGGTAAGTGGACTACGTTGTTGGGTGAATCGTCCCAAAAACTCAAAAGGTAAAATTCGGGCAAACCGTCATGGGAGGAAGAAGAAAACGCAGGAGTAAGGGGTGAAACCGCAAGGGAGTTATGCATTGATTAAACTTTACTTAAATAAAAACTAGCACAGCCGCAAAGTGGTTGGTGAACGTCGAAAGGCAATGCCAAAGCTTTCTTCAGGACAGCTGAAACATACATAGAGTTGAGGAAATCTAAAAGTTAATTTCAAATGTAGTAATTCCAAAGGTTAATGAGTTAAACGTGGCAATCATATGGTGGTACAGTGATTTCTTGATATGATTAGGTAAATGTTAAAAAGTAAACAGGTTAACTGATGCATTCAAAAATACAAGGAAGTTATGAAGAGTAAATCACATTCATTGATTTGGGAGGACGATTAAGAATATGTCAGCATCTTCAATTGTTAGCCATCGAATTAGAATTTTAAATTAAAAGGTGATTAATTGTGCTCATCTAAGTATACGCCTTTCGACGTAATAAAAGAGTTGTTGAACCAAATTTCAACTAACGCCCAACTATCAACATTAAGGTTAGGGTTAGGTAACGTCTTCCAACCGAATGAACATCCCGTGGATTTGACACATTCTCCTAACGATTTTTCTGGAACTCAACGAACTTGAGTTCGAGGTAACCCGGGGTGAAATAACAGCAATTTATCTAGTTGTCGACGTTGCAATAATGCTACCCCTAGAGATTTTGTTAGCTGACACAACTGGATAACTCGGGTGTGATATCCTTATCTGGAACGAAAATAACTACTGAGTGTCTACGCAGACGTTTAGTCATTGCTACCAAGAAAACATGCATCTCTTTGATACCCACGTTTGGACTTCCATGAGGGAGTATGCGAGCGAAGAGTAAATTGGGAAAAGGTCCTGGGATCCCTTCGAAGGCCTATTAAAGGGAACTAATCAGATTTTACACTGAAATCTGAAAAATAACACTCAGAGAGACTAGAGATAGAGTTTTTAGAAAGCAGAGAGGAAGATCAGAGTGTGAAAAGAACAGTATTTGATCAAGGGATATAATCAATCATTATTTTGAGAAGACAATTGTAATTGCTGAGACAGAATGACTGATATATTTTTCTGTTATCCACCCTGTTAAGATCCTTCTCGCTGTCGTAAGAACAGATGAAAATTTTAGTGATTGAATCGCTCGAGAGAACTTCCATTGAACTGTGAAGGAGATGCTAACATTTTCTAAGTAAGAAACGGATATCAACACACTCGCAATGGAGTGGCTTTAAGTAAGTCGAATGTAATTCATAGTGGAACGACATAAAGGTTCAAGGATCAATCCAGTGACATGGGAGGTGAACCCAATTTCCAAGCAATGATTGTGTGGGTTAGACAAGTAGCAATCCTATAGAGAGGACACTCATAAATTTTCCCAAAATTTTCATAGGTAAGGGTTGTATCTCATTACCAAATTACTCCACAAGTACAGTCTTAAAATTAATAAATTTCACAATCACGGACTAAGACCATTTAAAACTCAAGTTGACAGTTCTAATACAAAATCTGTGTCATTATTTTGTGTAAGGCAATCATTGTAAAAATGTACAGATTTCTGGTGACAGCATAGAATTTCAATGGGAGGTAAACTGAAGGATAACGAATAAAATTTCCACTAGGGTTAATTACAATAATTTACAGCAATGCCAGAATTTCACCTCATCTACTACTCAACCATCAAGGAGACTTGTAAATTCAAGATTCGAAATTCCAACATAGTTTACCGCAGAATTTTAACAACTACAATACAATTTAATCCTATTACAATTACAAATATCAATGAAATATTGTAATCGAAGACGGGGATGGACTTGATGAAGTCTTTTGGAAATTGGCGTTCCTCCTCACCCCCACTTGCTAATCATTGAGACCTCACCGGTACCTCCCAACCAACGCTAGGGGTACTCTTCTTCCCCCTTAGCCCCCCAAGCCGCAAAGGGGTCACGCACAACCACAACCAGAATACTCTAGCTCCCAACTTGCCTCGCAAGGTAGAGCTACCACTCTCTTTACCAAGTTGGGTATCCCAACTCTCACAAGTAAAACCAGTCAAGAAATTTCGGCAACATAACTTTACTCGTACCAATCATCCCCACTTCCTCCTCTCAGCCATTTCTTTTATATATTTTCCCTAGTGCCCACTTTCCATATTTATTTCATTTCTTTTTTAAATTAATTAGAAATTACCCCCCCCCC
>JZKD02S1400405.1:717347-729950 GCA_000966675.3 Picea glauca
GTTGCACCAAAAATTCACCATTTAATTTAAGTAAATGTCAAATTTCTCTCACCCAACGGGTTAGCATTCCTAAAATCACTCCTAGTTGTCCATTTATTCCCTCTATTTCCTTTTTAATGACTCACGTCTTTCTAAAACTTAGTTGTGTTTAATTTAGGAAAGTTTTTTAGTTAGACTAGACTAGATACCTTTATATGCTTCCACATTCTTTTTACATGTATTTCCTTTCTTATCTTACTTTCCAATTTGGAATTCTTTTGCACACAATTATATAATTAAATCTTTAGATATAAACTTTTACTCTTTCAATTTCTAACTTGATTTTTATTCTTCCCCCACCATTTATTAAATTTAAAATTTAGTTTTAGTCTTCTTGCCCACTTTAGGCTTAGGCTCAAATTTTTAAACTAGGCATAGAATTTTTAAGGAGATTTTATAATTAATAAAAATTACCCATTTAATAATTATTGTAAGTCGGACAATGTCAAAACAAAGCCCGCACGGGTGTAGATGGATTGGCAAGTGTTGTGTAAATGGAAGGAAATTTGTAAAATAAGGTCTCATGTTCGATTCTCACCTGGATTTACTCATGCGTCATTCTTGCGGGCTGGGTGGTTGCATCTAAGGTTATAGTGGTAGTCGACGGGTATCGACCCTGTGTCACGCGAGTACGAGAACCGCCCATTGTCGATTCCCCCAGTTAAAAAAAAAAATGTCAAAAAAAAATTTTGTTTTCTAGGCACCTAGGTTCATTGACTCACCTTTATTAAAAATCACGACGTGCCCTTCAAGACACACTATGTGCTCCAAGGGTGCCACTCGCCTTTATTCAATTTTTATTTATGTGATGTGCCCTTCAAGACGCACTACGTGCTCCAAGGGTGCTACTCACCTTTGACTGGTTTTGGTAGTTGGAAAACCCTTGGAGTCACTCCATCAGGAGACATTGTGATAGACTAAGGGCCTCTAAGGAATAAGGACCTTTCCTTATTGCCTGCCCCTTAAAATCTTCGTGAGCGACTGTCTCGGTCTTCCCTCACGGCATCGTGGGTCTCTCGAACTAGGTAATCGTTAACCTACAATTTGAGCCACGATGGGAGTGCTAGTAGGATGTGGAAGGGTTGTTGCCACACCTCTCCCTCAATATCTGGTTGTTCTGCATGGCCCCTTCACTCCTTATGTGATTCTAATTAGCAAACAATCGTCAGCCTGCATCCATCAATGAAACATTGTCAACGATCCATAACAACATCATAATATACTCGATCATATGTCACATATGCATAAATAGAAATACCCAAACCATATATAGTCCACTCCCTGACTCGATCTGGAGTCCAATGAGGTCCATTGATGCCATCGGCATCCTCATCCTGTCAAGTTTCCTTCACACTCATGGGAAACTCGTCAATATCATTTGTCAATACATAGATATCAAATAAGATAACATCATAATCATCAACATCATCATAAGAATCCATAAGCGAACAGACAAACATATACTAAAATCGGATCACTTGCACGCAAGTGTCCTCAAAGAATAAGTCAAATAAGGTGCATGCAAGAGCGGGATGTTACAGTGGCAATTTGTGTTATAACAGACATAATATTCATTAATGAGGAATCGACAAGAAAATTATTTTTTACATTCTTCTTGCAAATGAGGAAGTGAAATAGCCATACAAATCCATCTCATAAACTAGCTAGATAAGCATTCATTCTTCCTTTTTAATAAGCTTCAAGCTCAAGTTTTAATGAGATATCCTTTCACTGGATTGAATCCATTTATTCCTTTGCTATGTCTTGTAGATCCCATGTTTAAAGAGTGTTGTTCTTGTTTGAGAAATATTCATTGTAAAATATTATATAATCATTCATTTGATATCCTTTTCGTTCATTAATTTGATCTCACACTTAATTTTTTTTGTGCAACATTTTATGAAGGGTTTGGAGAAATAACCTTTGAAGTTTTCCTTCCGGTTTGGATCACTTTCATTCCATGAAGTTACAAAGAAGAAGACTAAGAAAAGAACATACAAGAGGAATGGCATTCAAATTTTACCTTTGTGTTAAATGCTTTTCATTCATGAAGTTAAGAGACAAAGATGAAATAACATACAACAAAGTGAAATAACTCATGTGTTACCCTCATCGTCAACTCCTATTGTAGATGCAAAATAATTATAAAAATTGCAGTAATAAATGGCATAATTTGCAAAAGAGAAATCCAAAGCCTCTTTAATAAACTACTATTGAAACTCATGTGCAGTACAGCAAGATTATCAAGAGTTTCTGATTGGAAGCTTGGTGGCATTGCTTTGAAATAAATCTCATTTAATGTATAAATATTCATTATTTTTCCTTGAATGCTAGTTGATGATATGTTTGAGCATTTACATTTTATGTGGGCAATTTTTTTATGAGCATATTTGTAATGAAGAGCATGAAAATAACTATCTTATGTGAAGGCCATAACAAGAGTCTTTCTTATTAGTCTGAGGCCAGGACTCTAGAATTCAACTCATCGTTGACCTTCAATTACTTTGCCTTTGACTATAAATATTTATGTGCTTCTCAAAGTTGTACATAGCCTTTATTATTAATCTGTGTCAAAGGCCATGACTCTAGAATTCGATTATCGTCGACCTTCAATTACTTTTACTTTGACTATAAATTTTTTGTGCTTCTCAAAGTTGTACATAGGAAAAGTAAAATAGTTATTTTTTTATAATATTTTTGGTGTTGGCTAATAACTTGGAACTCTTATTTCCAAGCTCTTTTTGTGAATGCTTAGATAATCTAAGTTTTCACTCTATTATATCTTCATTGACTAGACACAATGCATTTTTTCCAATATGTATAACCTAAGTTTATTGAAACTCTTTCTCAGGATGAAGGGGATCATTAAATTCATGTCCTTTTAACAGCCAAACCGATCTCAAATCAATCAAAAAGGGGTTGGCTCTGCTCATTTGACTTCCAAACATATCTAAAGTAAGTGTTTGAGGTGAATTTTGGCAATATTGTCCACCACCTTTGTCAACCGCTAATGTTGTCATCAACTTTAATTATGGGGTGCTTTCTCCGTCACTGGGGTGCTTCTACATTGTATGTTTCATATAGATTTGTTGAAGATGCATCATTTCTAAGCTGAAGTTGTTGCTTCTGGGCTGAAGTTTTTGTTCAAACTTTGGAGATCCTTGACTTGCACTTAAGGTGTCTTGTAGTTAAGGTATGAACTATCTGTTGTCACTTATAGTGATTTATCATAAATCAAGAGCAATATGCAAGATTTTGCAATAACCTTTTCTTGCGTTTTGAAGTTGTTTGAGTTCTTAATTTGTATAATCGTACTGTTTAGAAATTAAAATTTGGAAATTAATCTTAATTCATATGATTTTTCAAATGGCAAGGAAAGAGATGAGAATCAACACCATACATTTCTATTTAGATTCTCTTCAGAAGAAGACAAACCCTGAATATTTGCACTCTTGAATTTACCTAATAGTGCCTTTGTTTACGAATTTGTTGTATACAATGCACATTAACTCAAACTCAGATCACCTGAACGACGCGAGATCTACTACTAGTAATTATGCCTTCGTCTTTGGTGCTTGAGAGGAAAACCCCTACTTTATTCTTGATATGCCAAAACCCACTTCAATAATGCTCCTTCATTCAACACATCGGAATGTACAAGGTTACGATCCCTTTGAGGATGACTAACCCTTTGGGGATGACCACCTCTCCCTACAGTCGAGTGTAATTACTTAGCCATTATGTCTTTGTCATTCTAAGATTAATGCCTCATCTTTAAGACTCCCAATTGAAAGGTCTGAGTTCACTCTAGATCATGGATTGAAAATTGACTCAATCGTAAATAACCATGATTGCTAACGCTTTCGATCACCTTTTTCGTGTCGGATTTGCACAAACACAAACACAGACAAGTAAGGAGTAAGCATAAAAGTCACACATTATATTCAACCATTATGACTATAATATTTCATTTTACTTGACATATGACCTGTAACCAGTGGTTAAATTTGATTGGTATTTACCCATTTTTTCCATATTTAATCGTCAAATACAGGTAATTTTTAAATTCACATGTCACTAAAGATGTCCACTTAATTTTTTAAACAATCAATTTGATGTGCAAGTCAAAATTTTGCTTGTATCCATATATTTGTGTATAATATATTTAAATAGCAGGTTGTATCCAAGATAAGTAACAGGTTGTACCACATGTGTCACACCCACAGTGGGTGATGGGTCTTGACTCTTTGGAAATACCATGTGTTGGAAAAATCTGTTGTGAATATCATAATGCAAATTTACAATTCCCAATACCAGTTCCAACTTCGACATAAGTAACAATTTCTGAAATTCGAAAGCTAATTTTTGTGTAAAGCATGCATAGCACAAGTTATAAATTATATGAGATAGGTTGCATGCATAGCACATCTTATAAATTCTACAACAAATGTTCCATGCATAGCATTGGTTATAAATTATATAACACAGGTTGTGCAACACCTACACCTGCACACTCACAAGTCACGAGGACTCTTTGGACCGTATCACATATTGCAAGCTAAAATGTGAAGGTTGAAAGGGAAGAAAAAGTCAAGGATTCAGGAATACTGTCCAGTACCTACATGCAATTACCCAAAGAGGTAAGGCTCATAAAAATTTAGTATTAAATTTCAATTGCAGTGAACATTGTCACGCTCGCTTTAATTGTTTGAACCTTTGAAAGTTGTCATTGTATGTGGATGGAAATTCTCTTTGTATGATGATGGAAATTGTATTCATTTGGATGAATTGACGTGGCTACGTCAATTTTAAAAAACACCTTCTTCACACTTATTTCCTCACTACGTTTGGGTTTCCAAAATCCACATATTAAATACCCTCCCACCTATGTTTTTAGATGTCTTCTTGATAATAGGAATAAGCATGAGTGGCTCTAATTTGGATCGCATCGCAACAGACCTGCACTCAAGAAATAAAACAAAATTATATAGTATATCTATCTCAAGAAATAAAACAAATTTATATGGTAAAATCTCTTCATTTTTATTTAATAGAAGCTAATAATTCATTGAAAAAGTAGAGTCGAGGCAAGAAACTTGCGGCTCTGGGAAGAGAATGCCAACATCCTTCATCGTGGGCTTGAATTTGAGTGATGAGGCGGGAATATTCTTCTTGGGTCCATCCTTCCAGGCTCCTTTGTTTGTGTGAGGCTTCTCACATCATAGAGATCTCCCCATCTCCACAAAAAAAAAAAAAAAATGAAGGCATAAAAGTGACCAATTTTGAATCAAATGAAACTGATAATTGGAAGGGAGTAATTTAATACAGCAGGTATTGATTGATTGCATTTCGTTAAGTGATTTATCCCTTATTTAAATGATAGGCCAAAAGAATATAAAATGTCATGTGAAGGGCAATTTTAAAGACAAACCCATCATAAAAAATTTGCTTGATAGTTAGGAGTGCCCATCAAATGTATACCCTGCATGTAACCTATAAATACCAAGTCTTTGTTAGTCCCACTTATTCTAGAAATCCCACTTATTGTAGCAAGAAGAATAAAGAATACAATTACAACTTTTGGAGAGGTCTTCAAAGTAAATTTTTCTAGTGCAGGGAAAGCAGAGATATAGTTAATCCCATGACAGTATAAATTGTGAGAGCTAAGCCATTATTGGGGAATGACTAGGATAACAAAAATACAAGAAAGTTTTTCCCCATAATAGATACTAGATTTAACTCAGTCTCCATGAAGGGATCCCAAAGTCACCAATGAAGTACCAAAATCTCAGAGCTGCCAGCAAATTTACCCAAAGACATTAACGATGTCCATAACTAGAGAAGGGAATAATTTTGAACTAAGTCCCAACCAAAATTTTGGTTAAATCCATATCCATTTATTTTGCAAGGTGAAAAACGAAAGTATTAATTCTATAGATATATGTTATGGTTCCCATCCATGTGATCTGCTTTGCTCATTGAACGTTAACTGGTGAGAGTGGAATCATCCCTATCAATCCAACCGGAATTTGACTTGGTCAATACAATTGCATAGAGAAGGTGAACTCAAACGCCTGCATAGAACCATAGACGCAATGCCTAATCAACACAGATATTATTCCTCATTAACTGCACTTTCCAAGAGAATAAAGAATTCTTATATGCATTCTAATTTTTACCTGGAAAAGTGTTCTTACCCATCTTTCTCTTTTTTATTTCGTCGTTGGGATCAGTAGATGGAGTTTCAATCTTCCTGGGTCGGCCTGCGGATTTTAATGCTTATGGATTTTGGGTTGGTCCCCCATTTTTTTTATGTCCATCCATTTGTGAGAGATGAGCTTCTTTTGATCGAACCAAGACACCCACTTTCTCGTTCTTTCACCGTGGAGGCCCATCTGAAGAAACAGTTATCGAACTGACCTTAAAATCCAAATCGAACAATCATCAATTGGACGGAGTTGTTGCCTTGGTGGGTAGTCAAATTCCTTACACATGCCTACCTTCCTACATCAATCAAAAATAGGTGATTTCCTCACCCTTCCTCTGGTATTTTGAGAGTTAGATTCCTTTAATTATCAAGATAAACAATAACTATACATACAAGCCATAGCAATAAGTATTCACTTTCTCAATGTTCTCTCAGCGAGGTTAGCAAGATGGTTTCATGGATATTATGGTATAGCTACGTTGATTAGAAACGATTGGCACATGTTGGTGAATTCTTAAGCGTAAGCATGTCCAAGCTTATGGCATGGTAGGCACGGGGTGGGTAGATTTAGTTTTGATTAGTATTTAGTAAAATTAAACAACACAAAAATATTTGTCACATGCAATGTGGGAGATATGGACCTCTAGTTCCAAGGGGAGGTCCCCCAGGTGGTGTCAGTTCCTCTAGATAATTCCAAGGGGAGGTCCCCCGGGTGGAGTCAGTGCCTCTAGATAATTCTGAGGGGAGGTCCCCAGGTGGACTCAGTGTGTCCTTTTTTCTGGCGGCGTGTCCCCAAAGAACTTGGTTATCTCTCTTTTGGCTCTAGTCCTTCTCCTCCTGCTTCTCTTCCCTCCGATCCATACTTTTCTCCTCCTCCTGGTTTTGCTCGAAGCGTATCGCAATCATCGCTCATGTATTGATTTCAATTCCAATGTTGATCTTGGATAGCGCAACACTCCCATGAAGTTGTTGATTCCCCAACGGTCATAAGCAAAAGGTTCAACCCACCCTCAAATTGGGTAGGGGTTTAAGCAGGAGATAACTATCTTGCCCTTGCTTGCTTGTTGGTGCCAGTTACACGACTGGGAGTTTGACGTGCAACCCAAACCTTAAGCTATGCACTCAAGTGTAGGTCTTTCATGAATATCATAGAGATGGTTTCAGTCAAGCACGTATGTTGACAATAATTTTATTGGACCAAAAAATTAGAAGCTTTGTACAATGAATTTGACATTGAAATTTGTTGACAAAAATTTAAATGCAGCTCTTTGTTTGGGCAGTTCTCTTATGTGTGCCAGTAAGGGTTCATTATGATTGTTTTTTAAGTTGGGTTTTTAATTATAGGAGCCTATTTCAATTGTATTTCTTCAGTGTTGGAAGATGCCATACTGATAACTTGAAAGCTACTATATAAAAAAAAGGTTGAAACACATGACTGCAAGGACTGGACATATAATAAAACCAAATGAAGTAAGGTGAGGAAGGAAGAAGTAGGTTGTGGCAATGCATCTATGTTATTATATAATTGGGTCGGTTATGGGTATGGAGTGTGAGTATGGGTGTGGGGTTCTGTTTGAAACATGGCCAAAGTAATGACAATGCAACTACGAACGCCCATCCTTCCCACCATCACCATGCAAAAAGATAGTGCCATCCTTTCCCCATCCTGGTCAAAACGTCCATGGTTCTGCCTAGTGATTGATACGTGGCATGCCCACCCTTTCCAAAATGTAACCCGGTAATGGTGGCCCAAATATCCATTTTCTAATCCAAATTCGATTGCTCTATGAACACTTGAGTTGTGTGGTCGTGTTGTGCAGATAAAAGTCAAGAATACATTAGAAAAAGTTATATTTTTATATGGAATCGTGAATGTCAGATTAAAATTGTGAATGATATTCTCAGTTTGCCCATTCAGGCTAGATAATGTTGTAGTTAGGTCCACGTTGTATCCACAACAACATTTTTTTTAAGTTTGTGTTTGAGCTTGTCTTAGAAATGTATAAAATAATACAGCTCTAATTCAATTCAATAATGAAGCTCCAACTCAATTATTATTCATTGGATAATTTTTCAATGGTTTAATTGTATAACAAATAGTGTTTATTATTGGGTAACAATTTGATTCATTTTAGTTAAGAAAAAAATAATTTTCATACCAAAAAATTAATTTTCATAAAAAAAAATTATTAATTTTGTAAATTTTGAAAATGGAGATGGATTTTTTAACTCTATTATAACAATTTTATACAATAATAACATATTCCAATCTTGTAAATTTAGTCCACATTAATTTCTTTATTACAATTTCAATTATTTAAATTGAGTTTGAAAATTCTTTTAAAACATAGAATTTTCATATAAACATATTTGTATGTTATATACATAATCTTCATATAAATATATTTATATCTATGTTGCAATAATATAAAAATATTTTAGATTACAATGATACTTTAAATTATAATGTATAAAGATATTGATACATTTAAAATCTTATTTCAATAAAATTGAAGGTCAATAGAGGATAATGTTTCTCTTATTGCAACAACTACAATATTAAAATTACTAATTTAATTTGTGCTAATAATGATATGAATATATTTAACACAATAGTGAAACTTTAATATCCCTAAATATTCCATTAGAAAATGAGAAACAAAATTGAAAATACATATATACAATTTTAACATTTTTTTAAATTAAACTTTACATATATAAATTTTAAACGTCTTTGTAAATTTGAAGCATTATTTTTTTTATGGAAAAAACAAAATAATATTACTCTTCTAATATGGAAATATAATAAAAATCAATGATATCTACATAGTGGAACAATGCTTGTGGTGGATAGGGTATTGATTTATTCGAATTTCATGTTTAGTTTGAACTTGAAGGAAAACATAAATGTATTAAAAGTTTTTCATATCCACAACTATAAAGTGAGTATTATTAAGTTTTTTAACATAATTAATTTTTGAAATAATATTTAGTTGTAGTTTAGTCTTAGTTTTATAGTGATATTTTCAATAAATATAATGAAAATATTTGTAAAAAATTATGTATTTGTAATAATGGAATAAATATATTTACATTTTAATTTAATATAATTCTAATTTAAAGCTCTTTGTTTAGGAAACCGATTTCCAAGCTCCCATTTCTTTGACGTTGAAGTTCTGAAAAAACTTCCAAGTTCCCAAAAAAGTTCCCAACCAATTGAAGGCGTTCCCAACTAATTCCTAAGATGATTTAGACCATCATCTCATCTAGGACCACAGGATGGTTTATAATATTCTTTCAGACGTGGCAGAGTCGGTGTGACAGGATGGAGGCCAGCTAATCTGCCACCCATTAAATCCTTAATCAAGCACCTTGCTGCCTAACTACATTTATTTCTTAAATCAAGTGTTTTACTTCCTAACATTAAGTTTAGAAAACAATCGAACTTTATCTCATTAAATGTGAACTGTTTGTCAAACCTCGTGTTTAAAAAAACATTTTATTTCATTAAATATCAACCCTGTAGATTGGCAATATTCCCTATTAGCTAATGAGAATCGTTGAATTTGTGTGGCTATTGAAAACGGCATAACTCCATTTATTTCTTAA
Source organism: Picea glauca (assembly GCA_000966675.3). Lineage (NCBI taxonomy): Eukaryota > Viridiplantae > Streptophyta > Pinopsida > Pinales > Pinaceae > Picea > Picea glauca. The sequence continues at coordinate 727,204 of JZKD02S1400405.1, forward strand.
GCAAGCACGTATTGTTGAACCTAAACATCAAATACCGAATGTGGATAAACGTAATTAAGTTATATGAATATTTAATTTCATTTATGTCATAGTCCTTTTATTTTCATAATTTCATTTATGTCATAGTCCTTTTATTTTCATAACACGTTATATTTGTCGAATGTTAGTCCTTTTATTTTCATAACATGTTATATTCGTCGAAGAATTGCATAAATTCTATATATATTCACGAACCATTATTATTGTCTATACAATAGATAGATTGGATCTTCGTTAATGACCAATCGTCTCTTAGTTAATTAGAAAATCTAATTATACTTGTAATACATGTCTATATTTGGTGTCATGAACATGGAAAATTAGGACTCATCCTTCTGGTTTATTTTTCACGACTTCCTTTATCCTTTTTTTAATTGACTTCTTTTATCTCTTTTTTAGCTGATTATGAATTGTTTATCCTCTTTGTTATTAGTTGGCAATGAATTGTTGGTATTTTTCATTTCTCTATGCAACATCAACACCACTACCACTCCCAAATCTATCAGCATCAACAAAAATCACCACTATTTCACATTTGACATCACCATTAATTCATGTGCATTTCTCACCACGTGCGACATCACCATTACTTCATGTGCATTGCTCACCACTACTTCACCGCAAAAAAAATTCTACTGCAAAAAACTTTTTGGCAAAGACATCGCCACTACAGTGACACTTGTTTTCATTAGTTATAAAGAATTTGATTCACAAAAATCTTATTGCTAGTTCAATGCTTTACACATTTGCAAAATTTTATCCATTCAAACCAAACCTTGTTTCATCACTCTCAATTGTACACATTTTGTGAAAAATCATGTTTGTCATGACCTAAAGAAACTTAGCATTTTATAAATTGCTAAGCATGCACCATGAATGTTTAATGAGGTTTTATTGTGCCATATTGCAGAAATTTGGAAAGAGGAAAAGAAATCTCTCCAAATTAAAGATGACTTGAGTTAACAAACATCAAAATCCATGCATCAAGTTGCAAAATTTCACTACTTGTATGAAGGCATCAAGATTGAATAGAAGAAACAAAAATGTAAATTTAAAGCAAAGCGGAAAACTACATACATATGCAAGTTGCAAAGAAGATATCCAAAGAAAGCTTGTACAATCAACAATGGGGAGAAATGACAGAGAAACTTCCAATTGGGAATACTAAGCAAGAAGATGGTCTCCCATAATGCACAAATTCCAAGGCAAATAGGACACGAGGCCTATAATGTATAAAGCACCAAATTGTAATGTATTGTAATGTGGCCTATAATGTATAAAGCACCAAATTGTAATGTATGAGGCAAACTAGTGCCCAAAGTCATTGTTAGACTAGTAAAAATAGAATACATTTTTTTTTTGTTGAAAGTACAAATGGATGGAGAAAATTTGTATTTTATGAATATTTTTATTATGAATATATCCTCATCATCATTTTTAGGATGAGGACAAAAGTGATAAATTAAGATGGCCAAGAAGAATAGGAAGGTCAAGATTCATGTAGGAAGGTGGGGAGCCAAAATGTTTAGGCCAAGAGTCATATAAAAAAACTTATAAAAAGAATCTTTGCACTCTTATAAAGGGTTATTTTTTGGCATTGTAAGCTATAAACGTATGTTGAATAGAGATATGATTAGCTTATGTTCTTATACTCTTGCACATAGGAAGGTTGGGAGCCAAAAAGTTAGAAGGCCGAGAGTCATATAAAAAACTTATAAGAGGAACCTTTGCACTCTTATAAAGGGTTATTTTTTGGCATTGTAAGCTATAAATATATGTTGAATAGAGACATGGTTAGATTATGTTTTTATACTCTTGCAAGTTGTAGATGGTTGTAGACTATTCTTGTATTTTTCTTGAAGCTTATAAGGAAGGATGTTGCAATTTATAAATTATTCTCATACTTGTATTTTCTTTGCATACTTATCTTATGCATTGCTAACAATTTGATGTATTTTCTCGGTGATTTGTAAGCTATCCTCTATGCTCAAAGTTTTCCGTAGATTTATGAAAATGGTAGTTGGTGGACTATTCTCCTTCCTTTTTGTATTTCTCCCTTCACTTTATGTCTAACATTTGATTTGGAACAAAGAGACTCTCTCGACGACTTGTGGACTATTCCTAGTTACTTTGAGCTTGTGGTTTTCCATATGCTTTAGGAGGTAGACTATTCTCCCTAACATTGGTCGTGTTTCACTTCATCTCAATGATTGTGTAATAGAGAAGTGTTCATAGTAGTTGGATTAACGCACTTTGGGGGGAGTTAAGATGATCTGACTCAAATTCATTTTTGGTGGTAGCAATGGACTAATCCCCTTACTATCAGTTGCAATGCAAACTCTTGTTAATGTCCTTAGTTAGGATTTAGTTAGTTACATGTCATATTGTAAACTAAAGAGTTCATCATTTTTAATGAAAAAAATGTATAATTGAACAGTTTCATCAAATAAACCTATAAAATTGACAATAAACACTTATCCTTCTTAATAAATTAATATGTGTTATATTCTTTATGCATAAAAAAAACTAACTTTACATTTATAATATGTATAAAAAATAAAAATAAAAAAATTAAATTAAACTAGAAAAAAAAAATTAACAAAATCATAAAACATCAACATATATGCTATACTTAATTTTACCATGACAATTAATACTTGTCATGTCTTTATCTTTTTCAATTTTTCTATGGTATACATACAAAATTG
>JZKD02S1400405.1:733252-752916 GCA_000966675.3 Picea glauca
AGCACATAGTTTAGCAGGACTGCTTCTCTGCCATCAGGGGATTGGCCTGTCAGCCTTGCCCTTCTGCTGCACAGAAATACAAAGTATGACCAGAGTCTTGAAATGATTTGAGGAAACACCATTCTAATGCTTCTCATAAAACCCATCGAAACACTAGTTATTTCAAATTGGGTAAGCTGTAAGAAGATGAATATATTAAAACCTTCGAAAGTTAATGAGCAATTGCAATAGACAGACCCAATAGATGTTGATACAATATATAATATAGGAGATATTGGAATTTGTCACATGAAAAATACATTGTTCTGTGAAGTGTTCGTGTTGTTTATATTGGTTTTCTGTTGCAGAAAAGAGAAAAGGTGATTTGTAGGTACAAGTTATTCTCTTCACGTTGAACTTTTTCTTTTTGGAATTTTACGACCGACAGAGGAGGCTTGTTCCCCTGGGCAAACAAGTTTTTATTCCTTAGAAATTAAGATGGTCTCTTCGTTGTTGTCGGTTACTTGTCCGATGTATAGAGGATGCAAGTATGTTCCAACAGGCAATGGCGATGATAATTCAAGTATGTTTAACACCTTTTTTCCAAAGTCAGAGGTTCGACAGCTAGGCTTTGGTGTGTCAAAATATTCTCTGGGTTGGGAAACTTTTTCTAGTCTGTCATTGATCACTCATCAACAGTCATTTCGAAGATCCATTAATTTTGCATCCAGACACCTAACCCAATTTACATTTGTGTCCAGATACCTAATCCAAATTTGAGACATTGCCTTACAAGGCTATGCTAATTGTATGTTAGTTTAATGGTATGTTTTTTTTGTTAGTGTGTTTATAACTTCTTGTATTAATTTTTGATTAAGAAATTGTGATTCGGGAATATTTAATTTTTTTTATAGACATTAAATTTTTTTGTCAATCTTTAATTAATTGATTTTTTTTATGTTTCCTTTCAACTATAATCTTCATTATCATCCTACAAACAAAACTCTTCAAAACCAATCACACTTTCAATACTGGAGGCACCTGTAAAAAAGTGGATGTAATACTAATCAAAGAACTCACACACAAAGAGACACGAAGCACATACAAAACAGTTTGTCTATTGTATTAGAGGCATGAGTATTTATACAGTGATGAAATGATCTTCACCATTGATTAATTTCAAGATCAATAATTGAAATTGCTTCTTCAAGACGTTTCTGATTCTTTCAAAAATTTACCGAAATCGATGCAGTGGGTGCATTTATTGCAAACTTATCTACTTGACTGATTGTTTAATTAACTTCTAACAATACTTTACCCAGACCCAGAATGATTAAAGAAGACTCGTGTCGAAATGGAATATCTGAACTCGTTATATTGTCAATCCAATCGCCCACCATCTTTGTTTCTGTGTCGGCTCCATCTGCCCTTCTATGATACCTCAAAGGCCACTCAATATATGTTTCTGTGTCGGCTCCATCTGCCCTTCTATGATACCTCAAAGGCCACTCAATATACCTTATTTGAGCACATACATAGAAGCAGAAGCAATCTTACTTTCAGAAATGTAACAAAGATAATTCTTAAAGGCTATAGTCGGTTTCACAACACTTTATTAAAAAATGAAATTTTCGTAAAGCTTTTTCTATTTCTATATTCAGTGTTAGAGCATCTAAAATCTATTAAACATTTATTATATTGTGTTCGACCATCTAATATCTATTAAACATTTAATATATTCTTAAAAGATGGGAGGTTGAGTCTATTAACTAATGATAATAATTTTATGGGATGTTGAATCGTATAATTAATCAACAATTTGTTAATTTATTAATAAAATTTATTATAATAATTTTATGAGATGTAAAATGGTATAAATTTAGAATTCACAAATTCACAAGTTCATGTTATAAAGATTATATAAATTTTTTGACGTTTTACTCAATATAATTTAAGTTTATTTATGTTTTTTCCACATTTAAAAAAAAAAAAAAAATTATAATAAGTTTATTTATGTTTTTTTCACATTTTCAAAAAAAAATTATTGATTATCATGTGAGAGAGAGTGCGCTTCACATTAGTCATATGTGTGAATTACATTTATCGTATGGTTGAGTTGAACAAGCATCACGATGCCTTCAACTCTTTTGCATCCACATCTAACTTGAAAATTGTGTCTTTTGTTATTCATGTCTCAGAGCCTTTCATGAAAACATGTTGATAGGTTTCATTAAGGCTTGCAAGAGGTAGCATGTAAGGTCTCAAACCTTCTCTTTGTCCCATTGCACTCGATTTTGTATAATCAACTCTTGCCTTGTTGAACTCAATTTTGTATAACTAATTTGTAGAAATTTTGATTATTCGGATGAATTCAAAAACCTTTAAAATTGTAGTTTTTATCCTAGCTCTATTGCACTCACCTTTGTATAATCAACACTTAGATTTCTTAATTTTCGATGACCTTATGGGATCCAGTTCTATATGTTGTTAATATTATATATCTTTATGATCCATAAACAAGGGACTAATAGCCCACACATTTCACCAACATGGATCCTCTCTTAAAAATATATCTAATTCTCTACAATCTACAATTACCATCAAACACCAATGCAGTGACTTTGTTCATAATTGATTACAAGGATATTGTCCTTGGTCTAAAAGGGTATCCTTATTCAAATTTGGGCTCAAAGCTTATGTCAATGTTGAGTTTACAATTCCCCGTACAATCTCTACAACACAAATATTAATGCATTTCAATTCCAACACATTGCCCATTCACATAAGAGTGCATGCTCTAACAGATTATTAAACTCTATTACATGAAAGTGATTACACAACAATTAAACTCTGCAATGTAAACTATTAATTATCAAAGCCAAAACAAAATGGTACTCTACAATTCTAATGTGCCTATGCAACACTCATGCCCATTCCTTTTCCCATACACCATAGGTAATTGATCAAAGGAACAACGTCACTTTGTTTATTAAAGTATTCGTACCCAACACTTCATTCTACTCATTCAACATGGCAATAGCTAACAGTCAAATGCTTAACAAGAGGGAAATTAGGCATTTAAGAAAATACTCCAGTGATTCAACTAAATGATCAAGTTGTGGAATCATTTAACCAACTATTAATACGTCCATTCCCGAGATATAGAATTTGCAGGATTTTGAGTCTATGGATGTAGTTGTTAATCAGTGAATGCCCTAACAATTATTTTAGTTGGTTGTTCATATTTGATGCTAAAAAAGAGCCTAACAAATTCACACATCTGACACTTGGGATTAAATTGTGAAATCGAGTTGTGGGTCAAGAAAATTGGCTTTGTGGTTACTTGTTTCTTGCAAGTGTGAACATAACTAGTGATTTAAACAAAGGGATGGTAGTGCTATAGGTTGAGAGGCATTGTAGGTAAACTAGCATTGCACCAATTGACAATCTAATGAGTCAATTAAAGGTGGATATTATATAAAATGCCAATTGAGTAGAGAAATTAATTCAATGACATTACATGCTAAGATTTATGGCTAACATGGTGCCCAAACAACATATTTAAAACCAAGGCAAAATTGAGCTTACATAGAACTCAAGCACAAAGAAATTACGTGCACCATGGACAACATATTTTTACCCTAGAAACCCAAATGGGAAACCTAGCATTCAGTGGGGATTTTATTAGGCTCAAGAAATTGTTACAAGGGGTGAGCTATGCATTCTCAATTAAAGATTTAATGCATTCCTACTCATTGGTGACATTGCATATTTCCTTAGCTTAGGGATAGTCTTTGAACTTCGAGTAAGTCCACCCTTCCTTCATTTCCTCTCCATCTCCCTTAGTTGTGGTTGTTCCCTTTCCATCAAGAAAGAATTATATTTAATAGAGTTTCCCTAGAATGTCAACCATGAAGGTGATTAGTTTCACATTCTTGAGGCAATTGACCTTTTATCTTCAAAGCAATTGTTGATTTGCAAACTTTACAAAAAAATTATTCCATATTTTGGATGAGGGGTTAATATTGTGAATCCATTTCAGATCATGTTATTGCTCAAATCGCAATTTGGAACATCTAGATGAATTCAAAAAACTTTGAGATTGTGTTTTTATGGAAAAAATTATTATTACTATTTATAATTGAGATGATTTTTCACATATTCGTAAAAAAAGGGGTAGTTTCATAATTTTCATCATCTTGTAATGGATATCGGTGATCCTCTAATTGTATCTTGTAAAGAGTTTGAATAGTATATAGGGTAGTAGCGAGCAAGGAACAAAGGATCCTTCCCTCAACTTGAAGCTCATTACTAGTTTCACAAGTTTAATGTACATTAGAGTTTTTCTACCTCATGCAGGTTTTCTCCCATTTTAAAATTGCTTTTGTGAGTTTTGCACATGCTTGTTATAACTAAGTTTTCATTTCTTTTGTGCCTCCAATTTTTTTTCCAATTCAAGGATCATAATTTTTAGTCCATTATAGATTGAAAATCAATTTCTATAGGTGTTGAAAGCATGAAACAAAGAAAAATGAGTACAAGTGCATACTGCACTTACAAGAGTACATGCGCAAACTGCACTTACAAGAGTACATGTGCATATTACACTTACAAGATTAAAATTATATAATTTATGTAAAAGTCATTTGTTTCCCTTTAAAAAATAATCCTTAATATTTCCCCTTAGTCTTTGTAACTTCTTTCCACCCTATTGAAAGAGGAGTCATCAGTAACTAATTGTGAGTCAAAAGGTGGGAGATCGGAATTTTTAGAAGGAACTAGTTCCTTATTAGAATTGGAGAGTATGAGTTTCATAATGTCTTTTCATTCCACCTAGAGGGGCTTCAGCTACCATGACCTCCCTCGAAGAAGAAATCCTTGTATCCATTTCTTCTACTCTAACCCTGAGAAAGGTGTGGATCCCCTAATCGACATGTTTGGTTGTTGATTTACCTCATTCTAATCAATTCCCATATTCATTTGTTGATTTACCTCATTATGATCAATGTCTAGATTATGTTGCTAACTTACCTCAGTTTAGTCAATGTCAATATATGAAATCAATTCCTCCATAAAATCCCATCTATTTGAATTGTATTTGGTCCCATTTTTTGCAAGAGGATGGACTTGAGCATGGGGACATGTAGCTTGTACATGTATTGGAATATAACATATCCTACACTTTATGTTGTTTTCTCGTTATCCAATATGTGTGTATATTTAAAAAAATATCCTTCTGAGAATCGAATTGTTCAAAAGACCTTTACTGAGGTCTATCTCAACACAAATACATGCATATGTACATAAAAAAGTTACAACTCTCTCAAAGTATGATCTTAATTAAGTGCCCAGAGTATTCCCAATATCCTCATAAAATGATAAATATTAGAAATGTAATAGCAATTAGGGAAGACAACCCAAATTGGAATTCTAGTAATGGACATGGCATTAGGATCAAAATATGAGAACCATGGGATTATATAAAGTCCCAAACTTCCCCAAAACTAGGGACCCTCCTCAAGCGCCTACTGATAATTAGCATGATCATATAATTGAACAATAAAAACACCTTTGGAACACAAAGATATCTCATGTTTCTTTATCCAAAACATGTCAATCCATTGGAAAAATGTTGATGTAGGAGGCCAATAACCATTAAATACTCAAATAACCACATCTTTTTCATTTAAAGAATGTAGATATATAACCTCTAGCATTGTAATCTATGTTGATTTTTGTACCTTGGGAGGTGTTCCCCATGTGCTTATGACCTCCTTATCACATGAGGGAATGAAATTACACTTTGTACCTTGTACTTTTGTCTAATTTCACTTTGACTTTGGATAAAGTGAAATTTAGTCATTTTGGCCTAAAATGACCATTAATTCACAAAGGGGTGAATTAGAGACATAAAGTTGACTTAGGAAACTTAACCCAAAGTGGGTTTGTGATTTAGATATTCATGGGGAGATCTCAACCATCGATTAGATGGGAGATGAGATGATCTCCACCCTTGAATATCTAGGTTTCCTTTTGCTAGTCAAAGAAGGGTGCAAAGGGTGAAGGAGGGGCGCATTCTTCATTTGGTCTTTTGCTTGTTGGGAGAGGAGCTCTTGGAGGATGGAGATGAGGTCATTTTTGTGAGGATGCTTGAGGGAGGTCGCTTGCTTTCATTGATGGAGGCTTGGAGCTACTTGCCTTGATTATTTACTGGAGCTATTCTACTTCTGAGAGGGGCGCATTAGCTATGGAGGTTGATTCATACCTGATAGGATATCTAGCCATCAGATTGCAGTGAGATCAGTTTTAGAGGGAGGCAATCTACTAGAGCTTCATTGATGTGGAGGGGTTTCCACATCTGAGCTCATAGTTGGTAGTTGGAGCAGATTCAGTGGTTCTAGCAGTTTGTATGAGGGGCGCACCATTCTGGGGCGCATCTGTTGATTTCGGGCTTGTATATCAACTCAATTGGAGTTGCTATTGTATCAGGTTCTTTCATATATTGTGTTTATTGTAACCCTTCTTCTTCTTTCCTCATGTATACACACATATTCCAAACTGGTTTTCCCCGGGGGGGTTTTATCCAGGGTCATGTTGACCAAAAATACCTGTGTCTACAAATACATGATTTAGTTTCTTAGATCTGTTCATATTCAGTAGTAAACGATGTTTAGGTGTGTTATGTTTATTTTGAGATGCATGTACTAATTTATGGTGACAAAAACGACATGCTAGAGCACCCAAAATCGAGAACATAACCGTTACAAATCAGCAAAATACTTTTGGACTGTTGGTTGTTATAAAATAGCAGAAAATAATTAACTTACAGTTGAAACTTAGAGCCTTTCTTTGGTCAAAGACAGACCAAGAAGGCATGTTGATAGGACCTAGAATTTTCATATGGTATCAGAGCTTTGGTGGCTGAATTTTTGGGCAGTTGGGACAGCATTTTGAGTGGTTGTCATACACTTCTTTCTGGCAGATTTTGAGGACAGCCATTGACTCATTCAGTGGTTGTTAGAGGGCAGAATTTTTCAGAGGATTATTGGGCAGTTTTGGACACTTGTCATCGGTCTCTTTTCACACCTACGCAGTAGGAGTGAGACTGATATGACTTGACCTCTTTTCACACCTATTTTTTTAGGAGTGAGGTCAGATCACACTTGTCTCTTTTCACACATGTGTTGACAAGAGTGAGACAGTGTTTTCCTTGGAAGAGTGAGCATCAGTTGGGCAGTGCAGTTTGGCAGACATGTCAGCATCTCATATGTGAGTTGAGGACAGGCTAGAAGGGGCTAGCAATTGGTCACCTTGGAAGGCGAGGATGGTCTTCGTCTTGGAGGACCTCGAGCTATGGGACATAGTTGAGGCAGTTGTTCCCCCCATTCCTGTCACTGCTCTCGTCTTGGTGGAAGAGTTCAGGAAAAGGAACAACAAGGCGAAGAGGACCATTTGTGATGCAGTTCGTGACCATATCATACCCCATTTGATGGGGAAGGCTTGTGCATACGAGATGTGGGCATCTCTATGCAAGTTGTATGAGAGCTCCAATGAGAACCGGAAGATGGTTCTTCGTGACTGACTCAGGGGCATTCGCGTGCTCAAGGATGAGTCGGTAACTTCATTCCTTGGTCGCTTCACTCAGATTAGAGATAAGCTTGGAGCCGTCGACGAGGTTGTTGACCCTAACTCTTTGGTGAGGCAAGTTATGAATAGCTTCACCAAACCATGGGGTCCTTTTGTACGTGGCATAGTTTCCAGGGAGGTCATGCCTACATGGGAGAGGATGTGGGATGACTTCGTCCAAGAGGAGATTCGGTTACCAGCCGAGGCTTCTAGACAGCGACAGCAGCAAATTGATCAGGGTGAGGAGGATCTTTCTCTTTGGACAAAGGGCAAGAAGAAGGTCGGCCATGGGGGTCGGTAGGGTCCCAAGTTTGGGGCCCCACCATAGGGGAGTGGAGGAGGAGAGAACAGCAGTGGTTAGGGCAGTGGTCAGAAGAGAGATATGAGCAAAGTGAAGTGCTTTGTTTGTAAGAAGTTTGGGCACTATGTTGGACAATGCCTGAACAGGAAGAAGAAGAAGGGTGGCACCACAGCTATAGCAGAGGAGATTGGGTTTCAGACACAATTTCAGAGAGAGTGCGATTTCGTCACATGTTTCACTTCAATTGAGATGACACCCAGGACCTGGTATATTGATAGCGGGGCTTCGAGCCACATGACTGGATATCGAGAGCATTTTTCTGATCTCAGAGACACTGAGGTCAGGATTGAGATTTCTCTTAGAGATGACAGAGTTGTCACAGTTACAGGGGTTGGCACAGTTGCCTTTCGGAGAGATGGCTTGCCACCTATATCGTTCACGGACGTTCTTTATGTCCCTGGCATGAAGAAGAATCTGATATCAGTTTCCACCCTCCAGGATAGAGGTCTTGAGGTGACATTCAGAGGCACTGAGGTACTGATTCATCCTCAGGGTTCTCCACGTGCCTCAAGACAGATGATTGGAGTGAGAGAGGGGAAATTGTTCAGATTGCTTTTTCAGCCACTTCATGTGTTGGCAGTGAGCAGCGATAGCAGCAGACAGTTATGTGAGTTATGGCATCGTAGGATGGCCCACCTACATCATGGGGCTCTTGGAGAACTGAGAGAAGTTGTGACCAGAGTGCCACAGATCATCATAGAGCATCGGGATGTTTGCAGAGGGTGTGCGCTTGGCAAGTTTACCAAGGCATCATTCCCCAGTAGTCACACCAGGTCAGCTGGGATACTGGATTTAGTACACACGGACGTTTGTGGGCACATGACTCGGAGGTCCTTGAGTGGTTGTGAGTATTATCTCACATTTATTGATGACTACTCGAGGAAGACTTGGATCTATTTCCTGAAGGCCAAGAGTGAGGTCTTCACACGGTTCCAAGAGTTCAGAGCTCTTGTCAAAAACCAATTGGGAAAGAGGATCAAAGTCTTGCGGTCGGATAACGAGGGAGAGTATTCCTCGAGACAGTTTGTAGACTTTTGTGCACAGCATGGCATCAGGAGACAGATGACTATACCTTACAACCCCCAGCAGAATGAGGTTACCGAGAGGAAGAACCAGGCCATTACCGATGCAGTGAGATCTATGTTGCATGATCAAAGTTTGCCTTTGTACTTATGGGCAGAAGCATGTGCTACTGCAGTTTACCTACAGAACAGGAGCCCCCATAGGATTTTGGGGAAGATGACTCCTGAGGAGGCCTTCACTCATAGGAGGCCCAATGTCGAGGACATCAGGATATTTGGGTGCTCGACTTTTTCTCATGTCCCCTCGGAGAGGAGGACAAGGCTAGACCCCACAACCCAGCAGGGGATTCTAGTTGGATACTCAGAGGTGTCGAAAGCCTATCGCATATACATTCTGCCACTTAGGAAAGTGGTGGTAAGCAGAGATGTCAAATTTGAGGAGGATAGGGCTTTTGAGAGATCTCTTGAGTCGAGAGTTGGAGTTGAGGATGATGCAGAGTTTCTAGTTGCAGTCTCAGAGGAAGCACAGCCTCAGTCGTCAAGTACACCAGTATCAGGGGTGACAGGGTCACCATGCACAGCTTCAAGGTCACAGTCAGAGCATGTTCAGTCATATGGGGCACAGACTTCAGAGGGAGTATAGTCTTCGGGATCTCAGAGTGTTGAGATGAGTCCAGAGGCAATCACTCTTAGGCAAAGAGACCTTACTTCTCCGTTGACTGCTTCAGGGAAGAGGAGACCTAGATGGTTTCAGGAGACCCTGAAGGAGGCTAGGGAGAATGTAGGGGAGCCCAAGAGCCATATTAGAGAGAGCAGGCCACCAGTTAGATTGGGAGCATATTTGGCACTAGTGATGAGTATCAAGGATACTAAGCCACAGACTTTTACACAGGCAGTTGACCATCAGGGCTGGAGAGAGGGCATGGTTGAGGAGTATGACTCCACTATGCGCGATCATGTTTGTGATGTGGTTCCAAGGCTAGTGGGGAAGTCAGTTGTGACTTCCAGGTGGTTGTACAAGACCAAGATTGTTGCAGATGGTAGCGTGGAGAAACACGAGGCCCATTTTGTGGCACGAGGCTTTTCATAGATTGAGGGAGTCGATTATTGACGAGACTTTCACACCAGTTGTGAGATACACTTCTATCAGGACTATCATTTCCATAGCAACAGAGATGGGTTGGTGCATTCATCAGATGGATGTGAAAACTACATTTCTGAATGGCTTTATTGAGGAGGAGGTGTACATAGAGAAGCCACAGGGGTTTGAGGTGAGTGACAGGGAGACTAACGTGTGTCTTCTGAGGAAGGAACTATATGGTTTGAAGCAAGCTCCCTGAGCTTGGTATTCATGGATTGATACTTATTTGCTTCAGATGGGCTTCGAGAAAAGCGATGTTGATCTGAACCTCTATTTCATTATTAGGGGTGAGGACACACTCGTTCTCATTTTGTATGTGGATGATTTATTCATTACTGGATCTGAGGATCTCATAGCTGAGTGCAAGCTGGGACTTGCATCAGATTTTGAGATGAGTGATATCGGATTGATGCATTGCTTTCTGGGTATGGAGGTATGGCAGGAGGAGGGTCACATATTTCTCAGGCAGGGGAAGTATGCAGCAGATATTTTGAGCAGATTTCAGATGGAGGACTATAGACCCATGTCTATACCTATGATCACCAACTAGAAGAAGCTTAGTGCTTCAGATAGCTAGTTGGTGGATGCCACAGTATACATGCAGTTGATTGGTTCACTTGTGTATCTGGTTAACACCGGACTAGATATATGTTTTGCCGTGAACACACTCAGCCAGTACATGGTTGAGCCGAGGAGTGTTCACATGGTTGGGGAAAAACACGTCTTGAGATATGTTGCTAGGAAAGTGGACTATGGCCTAGATCATGTCAGGGGAGATGGAGTCAGTTTGGTTGGCTACACAGATTCAGACTGGGCAGGATGTGTTGCTGACAGGAAAAACACCTCAGGGTGTTGCTTCAGTTTGGGGTCGGGACTTGTTTCCTGGTTCAGTCGGAAGAAGAAGTCAGTTGCTTTGATTTCAGCCGAGGCAGAGTATATGGCGGCCAGTCAGGCCAATTGTGAGGCCATTTGGCTTCACAAGATGTTGGTTGGTTTATTCGGTCAGGAGATGTCTCTGACTATCATTCACTGTGATAATCAGAGTTGCATAAAACTCTCTGAGAATCTAGTGTTTCTTGATCGGTCGAAGAATATTGAGATCAGGTACCACTTCATTCGTGACTGGCTTCAGAGAGGGGTAGTTCAGTTGCAGTGTATATCTACAGATGACCAGATAGCAGATATTCTCACCAAGGCCCTGCCATGGGGCAAGCATGTATATTTCAGAGACAAGATGGGCTTGGTGAGGAACACTTTCCTCGGTAAGAGGGAGTGTTGAGTTATGTACCTTGGGAGGTGTTCCCCATGTGCTTATGACCTCTTTAGCACATGAGGGAAGGACATTACACTTTGTACCTTGTACTTTTGTCTAATTTCACTTTGACTTTGGATAAAGTGAAATTTAGTCATTTTGGCCTAAAATGACTTTTAATTCACAAAGGGGTGAATTAGAGACATAAAGTTGACTTAGGAAACTTAACCCAAAGTGGGTTTGTGATTTAGATATTCATGGGGAGATCTCAACCATCGATTAGATGGGATATGAGATGATCTCCACCCTTGAATATCTAGGTTTCCTTTTGCTAGTCAAAGAGGGGCACAAAGGGTGAAGGAGGGGCACATTCTTCATTTGGTCTTTTGCTTGTTGAGAGAGAAGCTCTTGGAGGATGGAGATAAGGTCAGTTTTGTGAGGATGCTTGAGGGAGGTTGCTTGCTTTCGTTGATGGAGGCTTGGATCTACTTTCCTTGATTATTTACTGGAGTTATTTTACTTCTAAGAGGGGTGCATTAGTTGTGGAGGTTGATTCATACCTGGTAGGATATCTAGCCATTAGATTGCAGTGAGATCGGTTTCAGAGGGAGGCCATCTACTAGAGCTTCATTTCTATGGAGGGGTTTCCAGATCTGAGCTCACAGTTGGCAATTGGAGCAGATTCAGTGGTTCTAGCAGTTTGCATGAGGGGCGCACCATTCTGGGGCGCATCTGTTGATTTCGGGCTTGTATATCAACTCATTTGGAGTTGCTATTGTATCGGGTTCTTTCATATATTGTGTTTAATGTAACCCTTCTTCTGCTTTCCTCATATATACGCACATATTCCAAACTAGTTTTCCCCGGGGGGGGGGTTATCCAGGGTCATGTTGACCAAAAATACCTGTCTACAAATGCATGATTTAGTTTCTTAGATATGTTCATATTCAGTAGTAAACATTGTTTAGGTGTGTTATGTTTATTTTAAGATGCATGTACTAATTTCTGGTGACAAAAATGACATGCTTGAGCACCCAAAATTGAGAACATAACCGTAACAAATCAGCAAAATACTTTTGGACTGTTGGTTGTTATAAAACAACAGAAAATAATTAACTTACAGTTGAAACTTAGAGCCTTTCTTTGGTCAAAGACAGACCAAGAAGGCACCCTGATAGGACCTGGAATTTTCACAATCTACACCATTAGTACCTCCTTATCATATTCCACTATATAGGCACTATAAATAAGAGAAGACTTTAGATCAATTGGACAGGTAGATTTTTTACAACATCCTTAAAAGACACTAGTTTTGAAGATGAAGGAATCCCAATTCCCACCACTCGTCCCTACAATTGAAGCACCAAAATAAGGTTTAATATTTAACTATGTTGTAGACAGACAAAGGTAATATGTTTTACCTTTTATCTTCCCCCACCCCAAGCCTCATAATAGGTAAAACATATTATGTTTTACCTATTATATCCCCACACTCCCAGCCTCATGTAATAATGAGGGTAATATGTTTTACATACTATCTCCCCTTACCCCCACCCCCACCCTCACCCTCATAATATGTTCTACATATTAGCTCCCCCACCCTCATTATGAGGGTGAGGGTGGCGGGAGATAATAGTTAATACATATTATGTTTTACCTATTATCTCCCCCTACCCCCACCTTATGAGGGTGGGGGTTGGGGGAGATAATAGTTAAAACATATTATGTTTTACCTATTATTATAAGGTGGGGGTGGGGGGAGATAATAGTTAAAACATATTATGTTTTACCTATTATCATAAGGTGGGGGTGGGGTGAGATAATAGGTAAAACATGGGGTGGGGGGAGATAATAGTTAAAACATAATATGTTTTAAATATTATCTCCACCCACCCTCACCCTCATAAGGTGGGGGGAGATAATAGGTAAAACATAATAGGGTGGGGGGAAATAATAGGTAAAACATATTATGTTTTACCTATTATCTCCCCCAACCCTATTATGTTTTACCTATTATCTCCCTCCACCCCCATTCCCCACCTTATGAGGGTGGGGATGGGAGAAGATAATAGGTAAAACATAACAGGGTGGGGGGAGATAATAGGTAAAACACCATTCCCCACCTTATGAGGTTGGGGGTGGCAGGAGATAATAGGTAAAACATAGTAGGGTGGGGGGAGATAATAGTTAAAACATATTATGTTTTACCTATTATCTCCCTTCACCCCCACCCTCATTCCTGAGATAATAGTTAAAACATATTATGTTTTACCTATTATCTCACCCCACCCCTACCTTCATTCCTATGTTTTAATATATTATGTTTTACCTGTTATTTCACCCCACGCCCACCCTCATTCCTATGTTTTAATAGTTAAAACATATTATGTTTTACCTATTATCTCCCCCCACTATTATGTTTTACCTATTATCTCCCTACACCCCTACCCTCATTCCTATGTTTTAATAGTTAAAACATATTATGTTTTACTTATTATCTCCCCCAACCCTCACCCTCATTCCTATGTTTTAACTATTATCTCCCCGCACCCCCACCCTCATTCCTCATTATTATGATGGTTGGGGCAGGAGGGATAATAGGTAGAACATGTTATGAGGGTGGGGGTGAGGGTGGGGTTGGGGGGAAATAATAGTTAAAACATATTATGTTTTACCTATTATCTCCTCCCACTCCCTCCTTCATTCCTCATTATTATGAGATAATATGTTTTAACTATTATCTCCCCTCACCCCTACCCTCATTATTCTCTCATTATTATGAGGGTGGGGGTTTTTGATGAAAAGGAATGGAAGTCCTTATACCAACATTTTTGAATATTGTTGGGATAAGGTGAGATAGGAGGGATTATCACCCTAGGTTTATAGCCTTGGCAAAATTATCTGTCAACCCTCAAGAAATATGTACTTGGGCCTTATGCTAGTTCATGTATATGTGTTTTAACAAGAAAAAATAAGAAAAATGCTTGTACGTAAAATTTATAACGGACTTGAAAAATAATCAAGAAAGCAAATCTGAGACATCATTACACATCAAGTCCAAAGATGAGACTAAAACCAGCAGATGATTTTTATTGATTCAATTTCAAATTACATCCAAAAACTTTCTTTTCATACCCCTACGTGGGTAAGGACCAAGGTAAGACGTAGAATTCTAAGGCCATGGAATGTTACATCACACATATACCAATGATGTCTTCAAAGAAAAGACCAAGATTGGGAATACTGGATCAACTAGCCACAAATGTATCAATGTCTTAACTATGCAAAATAACTCTATTCAGTACTGAAAACTAATTCAAAAATCAAATTAAAATTAATATACTATCAAAACAAATAATTGACCTTTTGAAGCATGTCAAAAATATATGCTTCTTAGTCCTTCTTATTGCCACCTTCAATAAAACCTTGTTGTCAACAAGAAGATTAAGCCCTTATGTAATTCAGAATTGAATGGAATATGAATGAAATCTCACTTCAAAGCAAGGGAAAACCTTATCATAATTTTTCCTCTATATTCTCCCCATGTCCCTTCATCAAGTCTTCCTTTTATTCTTCAAAAGGTAGTTTGATTAGTTTCAATTACCTTTAGTTGAGTGGTTAACTAAATTTTAATTAAGTGGGACAACATTTAATAAACAATAATAAAGGGTTTTAATAAATAATAACTAGTAGGTGGGGACCCGCTATGTATGTTTCATTGTTTAATTTTCAATATCCCCTTGTACCTCCATAATCTCAATATGCATACCATGTCATAAAATAAATACTCATCCAATAACCCTGATAAATAAACATGACATAAATACATTGTGACTCCCAAAATAATTTAAATATGCCAAAAACAGATCAATATTATATATTGTCCAAAAATATAAGTGTTGATATGTCTAACATACAACTACAAGAAAGAAAGAGCCATCATAAAATAAATTCAAAAAAGTCATATTTTTTATGGGAGGTTGTCCTCCTCTATTCATTGCTATGAGATGATGTCATCATGCGTGTTTGTAAGTCTACCTTAGCATTCTTTCTACTTTCATTTGTCGATCCTTCAGGGTGCATATCACCAAATATATTTTTTCTTGGATCAAGCTCTTGGGGAATAGAGTGAGAAGTAAGAGAATAGGAATAATTTTTTGATGAACCAGAGCTAAGTGAGCAGGCGGGCTGCTTTCCTTTGCTTGGTTTGGGATCTTGAGCTAAAGCTTTATGGTTTTTTGGTTGTTGATGTGATAATACATGTGATTCCATGGAGATAGCAAGCTGAAGTAGCTTCTTAGGAGGAGGTGGAGGTAATGGCAGTGATACAATGGGACAACCATTGAAATGAGGTTTAGGGTCATGAACTATTTCATTCCAACTATCATTAGTCGAAAGCTCGGGTTGCATAGACACATGTGGTTCTAAAAGAATGCCATCAATGCTCAGCAATGTTGGGATGAGGCTATAATAGAGGTCTGATTAGTGGTGGTGGAGGGTGGAAATGTCCTTAGCCAACTAGATGGAGAAATCCAGTTTGTAGGAGTTGGTTAAACTCCTCAGAGTATGCATCAAAATGGACAGAAAATATAAGTCTTTTGTTTTTCCCCCTTTGTAAATCAACTTGTTGTCCTCTATTCTGATTTCCCATATTTCCCTTGTTATCTTTGTTAGATCAATTAATGCCACGACTGAAACAACTCATCTAATTAATCACGAAGACTATATTAGTGTATATAGAAAATAACAAGTAAATCATCAAA
This sequence comes from Picea glauca, assembly GCA_000966675.3. Classification (NCBI taxonomy): domain Eukaryota; kingdom Viridiplantae; phylum Streptophyta; class Pinopsida; order Pinales; family Pinaceae; genus Picea; species Picea glauca. The sequence continues at coordinate 749,397 of JZKD02S1400405.1, forward strand.
TATAATTTTGCATTTAACATAATTTAAAAGTGGCTATGATCAACCAGTAATCAAGCATGCAAACAGTCAGGGAAAAGGGTAATAGTGAAGAAAACAGGAACATCCTCTGCATATATACATCTATTAATTATATCTCCACAGACTGATTTATCATCTACTTAGGACGTGGGATAAATGATGGATTTGGGAATAATGAAGGGTTTGTAATGTTTGTAAAGTAAAGTTAATGAAAGGAAAGAATGATGCATGTCCCCAATCCATTTGTTCTGCTTGAGAATCTTTTTACCTTCTTTATATTCATGTATTATTTCAACCAAGCTCCAATCCATACATGTAATAACCCACATATATTCTTCATATATTTTAAAACTATTCATGCCAAACTGCCAACAAACGTTCTCTGAAAAACATTTTCCATTTATACAACAGGGGGGAAGAAATATGGAGATTTAAATGATACATGATTCTAGGAGTTCGGGAATAATGTATAGAAAGTGAAACAATGAGAGATTTGGTCCTACATATAAAATAGAAAATATTTCATGTTCCTTCAAAACTTGTGACTTTGACCACAAACAAATACTTTCAATTTCCAACCCATATTTAACTTAATATCAACATGCCCAAGAACCATTGGATGAACACCAAATATCAAACTGTGTTGCAACAGAATCACAATTTCAACAGCTCATTCCAAAACAAGCTTTGAAAATAAACAGGTAATCCCAGAATAACTCAATAGATAACTCATCACATAATGGCCCTATCAGTTGTCAAAACTTAGGCCTAACTACCAATCATATGAGCCATAATCAAGTGGGTTGAACACATATAAAATGCCAGAAAGAGATTTCAATCAATACAATATACATTTATCAATTGATAACAGCTCATGGAAATTTTGAAGCCAAATAAGATTAATCATTAATGAATAAACTCATTAATTATAAGTTTTGAAACCAATTTCCAATAGTATTATTATCCAAATCTAGTGAGATTGTAATCAACCCAACAATTTCTTGCATCAAACAATTATGTGGAGAAACATGAATACATCGGTCGAACACCCAGCCACTTCAATAACATTTCCTTTTGGTCAAAATCAAACTCATAGAGTTCTCGTATGGCTCGAACTCAAAACCTAGTGTGAGGGTTTCAAAATATCTATGTAAACATTTTGTATTTGGACTTATCAAAACTTTCAAACCCTATGACTGTATGACTTTGTATATACATGCATGCATTGACATTTATCAAGCCATGGTTTCGAAACTCAACTCCAAAAATACATTATCAAGTAAACCATTTCACATGCAATTTCATAATTACATCATATCCAACAAGTCGAAGTTTACTTAGATAAAGACTCCATGAGGCTTAGGTTCGAAACTGGGTGTGAAAACTCCATCACAATATTGTGTGCAGGGTTTATATGTTTTGGGTTTGGAAATGATTCATTAAAATCACAAGTAGAGTCAAACAATCGAAGTAAGTCTGTATTTTTTAGATAAGATGTGGGTTTGAAACTATCAAACAAAACATTCTATAAATTTCCCTTATAACGCCACTATCTTTGTATGCAGGGTAAAACTTCTAAAGATTTGAACCCGTCCTCGAGCGTTGACTCAAATTTGTTGGCTTCAAAACAGAGAAGACTGGCAATGTTCCTTTTGAGGGCATTTTATTACAAAGTTCAAATTGTATCAATTCAATAACAAAGCCATGCAAATAATTTTTTACACAAAAATTATTGATATTTCAGTAGCTGCAAGAGAATATTTCCCTCCTAGATGACCTTTCTTAGATGCGGAGAAGATTTCGGAAGCAAGAGATCCATTAGACAGATGTTGAAATACCCTAGACGAGAAGTCGACCTAGAAGAATAAAGTATAATGAAAAGACACCTTCCCAGAAGAGAATTCGGCCCAACTAGAATGACAAGAAGACTATAAATAAGGAGGTGCCTTAGCTCATTTTTTCACTCACTCACACTCTCCCAGCTACACAAAAGCAAGGCGCAAGTATTGGAGGAGGTGACGCAATAGCTGCAGCTGCACAGTTTATTCTTTCTCAGTCTTTTGGTATCTCTCTCTTGTGTGCTACTCCTTGAGGAGGTGTGCTACCTTTGTATGGTGTTGTTGTTGCAGTTGGGGTGGTATTTCTGGTTAATCTAGCACTTGTGCTAGGGTTTATCTTATTGGACTTGCTTTGTGAATGGAATCTATCTAAGAAATTTTGTTGGGTTTTTCCCCCATTTGGGGTTTTTCCCACGATAAATCTCTTGTGTTCTTTCATGTCTCTTGTTTATGTTGCTATTACTCAATACATGATATATATGTTAATGGTAATGAAGTAAACGAAAACTAGTAACACTAATGCTCTATAAATAAGAAAAATCCAACATAGTATCAGAGTTGGTTACCTTCAGAACAGTTTCACCACTGGAAGGAAGATCGCTAAAGCGGCACCTTGCAAGCGCGATACTTTGTCAAGCTCGTTGAGCACTATCCCAAGGACGTTGGGAATAATTCCTTCATAGAGCAGTATTCCCTAACCTAGCGCACCCCCTGAAACCCTTAGCATGCAGTTTGGTGAAGTTTGAAAAATCGAGGTTTTTCAATGGTAGGATTTATGTCGTCGAAAATGTCAACCAGTATGAGAGTTGAGGATAGATTGGATGGAGCAGATAACTTCAGATCCTTGAAGCATAGAATACAACTCATTCTAGAAGAGAATGAATTATTGGATCATGTCAAGAAGATGCTTCCAGAACCTGAAGACAAAGAAGCAAAGGCAAAGTTCAAGAAGAATGAGGTCAAGGCCAAGAGGATCTTGACAGACTTAATCAAGGATCATCCGATACCCAATGTATCATACTAAACACTGCAAAGGATATGTTTGATGCCCTAACCAAACTCTATGAAAGAAAGAACACTAGTCGAAAGCTTACCCTATGACCTCAACTCAAAAATGTGGCTATGAACAAGTCAGAGACGATAACCAACTTCTTTACAAGGATCTCATAGATCAAGGATCAGTTAGTGGCTATTGGAGATCCAGTAGAAGACGTTGAAATTGTGACCACCACACTCAATGGATTCCCTCCCTCATGGGACCCATTTGTCCAAGGAATTTACGCAAGAAGAGATTGCCCAAGTTTGACAAGTTATGGTTAGATTGCACTCAAGAGGAATCCAGACTGATATCCAAGACATAAAAGACTAATGAGGAAGAAAATCAAGCGCTTGTTTCCCAAGTGAAGAAGAGAAATAAAAGGGAAGAAGGCAGCCTGAAGAAGTCTAAGATACTTCGTTACAAGAAGGATGCGTCAATGGTCAGATTCTATAATTTCCAGAAGCTGGGACATTATGCCTTCCAATGTCCAAATAGAAATGAAAAGGAGAAGAAGATGTTAGAAAAACAGGACCGCGGAGCAATAAAATAAAACAAATGCAGAAACAAAAACACAGAAGACACACAATACAAGAGAGACACAGATTTACGTGGTTCACCCAGTGTG
>JZKD02S1400405.1:758000-769196 GCA_000966675.3 Picea glauca
GGGTACCCCCCCTCTGCACTCCCCCGCGTGGAAGAGTGTACATACTTTTGGGGTGTAAATACTTCATGGGGTATAAACACGGCTGAAAGCAAGGACCTTTGCATCAGGAAGATAATCAGGCTCCACAACCAACAGAAGAAACACCATGAACATGCAGAAGATGTCGAAGAGCACTCAAAGGCATCAAAGGATGAAGAATTTGTCTTTTAGACAATGGTGTTTACATGCATATGAACGATAGAAGGAAACTCAAGCAGGACAACAACGCCAGACACCAGGTTTCCATATCATGTTTGATGTTTTATATTGTTGTTGCTTAAGTAAGTATTGTACCTAGGATAGCAGTCTGTACAGCTTCATTATTTTCTATTGCTATCAAATGTTTAGGTACACCTGAATATTGTCAGTATGATTACCATTAAGAAAATTATCATTGTTCATTATTAATGATATACATGTCTGCAAGATGAAATTGATCTCCTCTAGGAGATGTTCTTGATTACTAAACATTCCATGGAGGTTACCATGGAAATTTTGTTCTTGTCTCTTATTTCGAGCAGGTCACAAGTGATAGCTCTAAGAAGGATCTATGATGATGGTTGTAGGAGGAAACGATTTAGAACTATCTCTAGCTGAGACATAGAACTATGTACACGAACGTATACACCCATGTGAAGTAGAAGACAAAGAAGAGTATCTCTTATGGAGATTGACTGTGAGGAAAAGAAGGCTCCAAAGATGACTGTACAATTAATTTGACCACTCTTCAAATCATCGGGAAGAGTCAGTAGTGCCAGAAGGGCCTAACTAGAAACGATGCAGTAAACAAGCATGTTCTCATACAGATACATGGCATTAATAAGCCATACTATGAAGAGAAGCAGATGACTCCACCAGTGGTGAGGCAGGCGACCCCACCAAGTACTAGCTCAAAAGGAGCTAGATTTCAGAGGGAGTCAACCCTTAGGATCTAGTAGGGAGGATAAACTTCCCATCACAATCCATAGGAGATCAGACTTCAGAAGAAGTCAACAGATGGAGCAGAAGCAAGTGGCTCCAGAGATTGTATAGACTCAGAGGGAGTCAAGCTTCAGAGGCAGCATGTAGATTCAGAGTGAACATGATCTTAGAGAGAGTCAGTGGCTTAGAGACTTTCATTCAGAAAGTATTCCTTCTCAGATTGTGATAGGAGACAAAGACGTCTTCCAAGACTGACACACAAGTGCCATGAGTTGAGGAGGCTAGATCGAAGCTTCAGAGGCTTCTAGGAGATGTGAGATCTCCTGGGAGGATTCCCTTGTCTCGATAGACCTTGATGCAGTGAAAGAGGAGGCAGCCAGTCAGAAGGACTGGGATATAGATTTTCCCTCAGTTCTAGAAACCACACATGTTTTCCAACTATGTAGCGTTGATGAGAAAAATCATTGATTCGGAGCCTTCCACCATTGAAGAAGTTGTTGAGAAGCAGGAATGCAAGGATGCCATGATGAAGGAGTATCAGTCCATCATGAAGAATGATGTGTGAGAGGAGGTTCTAAGACCATAAGGGAAGTCATTAGTGACTTCTAAGTTGATCTACAAAATCAAGCATGTTGCAAATGGTAGCATAGAGATGTACAAAGCTTGATTTGTGGCCTGAGGATTCTCCCAGCAAGAGGGAGAATATTATGATGAGACACTTGCTTCGGTAGCCAAAAGAAGTGTACATAGAGAAACTACAAGATACATGAGAAGGAGTCTCATGTTTGCAGATTGAAGAAGGCTTTGTACGGGCCCAAGCAGGCACCCAAGGCATGATATGCCAAATCAGACGGTTATTTGATGGTTTCCCATTGATCCTACATGTGGATGACATGTTTCTAACAGGAGATGAGAATCTCATAGTTGGGTGCAAGAGGGAGCTCCCTTCAGTGTTCGAGATGAAGGATCTAGGTTTGATGCATTACTTCTTGGGATTGGAAGTGTGGTAGAGATCATACGAGATTTTCCTTAGCCAAGGAAAATATATTGTTGATATTCTACAGAGATTCAAGATGATGAACTGCAAGTCCATGACCACACCCATGACGATAAATTTGAAGCTCTTGAGTGACAAGTATTCAGATTTGGTGGATCCCATGATGTACAAACAATTGATTGAATCCTTGATGTACCTGGTTAACACCAGGCCAGACATATGCTTTACAGTGAATTCCTTGAATCAACACATGGTCGAACCTAGACAGGTACATTGGATTGTAGCAAAGCATATGTTGAGGTACCTTCATGGTACGGTTGGATATGGATTAAGATATGTCTCAAGTGGAGATGTGAAGTTGCAAGGATATACAGATTCTGACTAGTCAGGGAGTGTAGTGGATCAGAAGAGTACTTATGGATGTTGTTTTAGTCTGGGATCAAGAATGATCTAATGGTTGAGCAGGAAGTAGACATCAGTGGCACTTAGTACATCAGAAGTAGAGTATATCACAGCAAGCGTGGAAAGTCGTGAAGTAGTGTGGCTTCGGAAGTTGCTAGCTGGGATATTTGATCTAGAATTGGAGCCAACTTTGATACATTGTGACAATCAAAGTTGTGTGAAGCTTACCGAGAACCCTGTATTCCATGACAATTCTAAGTATATAGAGATAAAATATCATTACATCTGGGACATGGTGCAATGAGGAGTTGTGGAGCTCCAGTACATATCCACGGACGAGCAGATAGCGAACATCCTCACCAAGATCTTGTCAAGAGTGAAGTATGAGTACTTCAGAGACAAGCTTGGAGTGTTGCAGAATTTCCACCCTCATTGAGAGGGATGTGTGTTGTTTCTTCTCATGTCGGCTAACCCCTCTGGCCAAGGGTTCCCTGGATCATTCACATGAGGTGACTAAAGGGTTAATGCATTGTCGGACCTATTGAGAGAAGAAACATCACACACATAGTCGTAAGACTATGGAGGAGGTTGTGTGACTCTGGATAGTAGTTGTGTGCTACTTCGGTGGTTGTGTACCACTGGCAGAGACTTTGCGTCTCTGGACAATAGTTATGTCCTACTACGGTGGACGTGTTCCACTGGTGGAGGTTATGTGACTCCAGACAGTAATTGTGTGGTAATTTTGTGGTTGTGTACCATTGGCGGAGACTATGTGTCTTTGGATAGTAGTTGTGTGCTACTTCAGTGGATGTGTCCACTGGTGGAGGTTGTGACTCTGGATAGTAGATGTGTGCTACTTCGGTGGATGTGTTCCACTGGCAGAGGTTGTGTGACTCCAGACAGTAGTTGTGTGTTACTACATTGGATGTGTTTGTTGAAATGTAACAAGGGATGTCCTCATTCATGTTTTTTGTGTTTTGTCATGGGGAGGACATAAAATTCATATTTCCTAGACATGTTTTATTTGTAAAGTGACTTTTTAAATAAATTACTTTTATAAAGTGAATGTACTTTATAACTTAAAGTGATTTTAAGTTGTGGGACCCAAAAGTATTTAATGAGCATTTATTACTTATTTTGTAATTAATGAGGAGCATTAAATATGAGCCCTCAGATTAGACTTATGATAGCCATTAGATTGAAGTTGGTTATGTAAGTTAGGGTTTCTTGGGAAAAGAGAAGAGTACATATACATGCTTAGGAATGTGAGAAGAACACACAATAAAGACAAAGGAGAGAGAGATCATATTTCTGGAGAGTTTGAGAGCACAGTTTTCAAAGTTAATTAGAGTGCACGGTTCCCAAGGCAATGCAATCATAACAATCCGTACAGCAGAAAGAAGGACAGTCCGTACAGTGAGAAAATAGTCCGTACAGCAAGAGGGAGGCACGATTTCCAAGAAAGAAGTCTGTATAGTCCGTACTGTACTTGCTGGCATGCTTTTCGAGGTAGATTTCTATGCATTTATTGATGTTGTTTGTTATCTGTGCAGTGACACGATTTCCCAAAAATCGGGCTGTTGTTTGGTTGGCACATGTGGGCAGTTGAAGCTTGTTGGCACAAATTTCTAGAAAGAAATCAGCTTGTTGAGATAAGTTCATTTGCATTTCTGATTTACAGTTGGAATTATTAAATTTCTGGGTTGTAAGAAATTTCAGATCTGCTCTTGAATAATAGAAATAATCTCTCTAGGGTTTTCCCCACGGTGGGGTTTTTGCCCTGGTAATTGGACCAAAAATCACTTGTCTATTTATTGCCTTATCAGAGTATGGGCCAGTGATTTACGTGACTTAAGTGTTTTAGCTTTCAGTTGCTTTTAGTTTTAAAGGCATTTATTAAAAGACTAAAATCTCAGGTTAGTCAAGTGTTTGATGAAATGTGTGAATGAGATATTTATTATTTTGTCATTAAAAATATTCAGTGTTCCACAAGCAGTGACTGTGTCATTGGAAAGTAGTTGTGTACTACTTGGCAGCAGTTGTGATCTATTGGATGACATTGTAGTAGTTGTGTGCTACTAGTTGATTGTCATGGAGATTACCAAATCGTTTGGATGTAGCTGTGTGTGCTACCGTTTGATCACAGAGACTGTGCCTGATGATTCAAGCTACCAAAGGCATTGTAGCAGTCCTGTTCCATCTAGCAGATTGGAGAGTAGTCAGTGAACTACCAAATGAAGACATCATGAAATATGCCTCCCTAGCTAAGAGGGAGTGTTGATGTTTTGGTAGCTACGGGAGAATATTTCCCTCCTAGATGACCTTTCTTAGATGCGGAGAAGATTTTGGAAGCAAGAGATCCATTGGACAGATGTTGAAATACCCTAGAAGAGAAGTTGGCCCAGAAGAATAAAGTATAATGAAAAGACACCTTCCTAGAAGAGAAGTCAGCCCAGCTAGAAGGATAGGAAGACTATAAATAAGGAGGCACCTTAGCTCATTCGTTCACTCACTCATTGTAACATCTCACTCTGGTGCACTGAGAAAACTTATTCTTTGAGGACACTTGCTCGCAAGTGATCCAGATTTTTATGCTATTAAAACTTTTGATTTTGATTATGATGTGTTATGGGTTGATGACATGTTGTTTTACTACCTTGACATAAACAGGTGCTATTGACTCGGTTTTACTGAGTGTGCAGTGTTTTGGACCTTGAGGATGCAGAGGCATCGATGGAACCCCTTGGACTCCAGATCGAGTAAGGGAGGGTGCCATTGGGGGGTTGATTGTTTTACTGTGATTTTAGTGTTGTTGATTATTTGATATGATATGGATATATTCTGACATGACTCGTTGATTATACAGGCTGACGATAGCTTGTCGACCAAACTCACATATGGAGAAAAGGGGTCACACATGACTACCAGAGATGTTGAGGGAGAGGTGTGGACAGCAACCCTACCACAGCCTACTAGCACTCCCACCATGGCTCGAACTGTAGGTTAACGATTACCTAGTTCGAGAGGAAACACGATGTCGTGAGGGCAGACTGTGACAATCGCTCACGATGATTCTAAGGGGCGCGCAATAAGGCGGGGGCCTTATTCCTTAAAATCCCTTAGTCTCCCACAAGTTCACCTGGTGGAGTGTTGACTCCAAGGGTTATTGATGTCTACCAAATCAATCAAGAGGCTAGTGGCACCCTTGGAGCACGTAGTGCGTCCTGAAGGGCACGTCGTGCAAAGGAACAGATGAGGCGAGTGGCACCCTTGGAGCACCTAGTGCGTCCTGAAGGGCACGTTGTGTTGTTGATGACAGAGGGATGATCCTAGATGGCCCTAAGATGAATAACATGTTAAGTAATTTTTAAAACAATTTCCCTAATTAAATGTCGCCCGGTACGAAATTTAAGGTCTAAGTCTAAATTACGCTAGTGGTGAAACTTGGTCTACCTTTAAAAAAATATAGAGAAATAAAATAATAATAATTAAAATAAAAACAACTTAAATATTAATTAGATCTTCGTTGAATCTTGTAACATGAAGGGAGTAAGAAATTTAATTTAGCCATAAAAAATAAAATCTGTGGAAATAAAATGTAAAGAGGGAATTAATTGTTTTATCTTGTGATAATTTAAAATAAACTAATTAATTGAAAAAGGGAAAAGGGGTTAAATTTCACACCTGCCTTTTTGAGTTTTAAGTAAAAAGGGGAAAGAGGGAAAAATCTTAAAATTTAGGAAACTAGGGAAAGGAGGTGACAAAAAAAGGGAAAAGGGGAACTTAAGGGGAAAAGCGGAAGGTCAACTTAGTAAAGACTCTACCATTAAAGAACTTTCTAATTTTAAACTGAATTAACAATTTCATAATAGGGAAAGCCTTTAAAACTTGTAAGGGAATTTAGGGACACCTAGGAGTGATTCTAGGAGTAACTCCAGGTGGGTGACGGAAATAAGACAATTAATTAATTAAAGAAATTAAATAATGGAGGAATGAAGGGGATGGGTGACACTTGTACGAAGAAGAATTTTTAGGAATTTATTTTAAAAACTTTAATTAAATAAGATTTTAGGAATGAAGGGAAGTTCGAAACTCTATAAAATGAAGGAAGGAGAAGGAGGAAAGGACATCTTCTGTTTGTGTATCGTTACACTGCAGAAATATTTACTTGGCTGATTTACTTGTGGGAGTTAGGATACGCAGCTCAGAGAGGAGTGGTAGCTCGGCCTTGCGAGGCGAGCTGGGAGCTAGTCGGAATCTCTGGATAGTGTGTGTGGCCTTTGCAGCTCGGGGGGCTAAGGGGGAAGAAGAGTACCCCTAGCATTGGCTGGGAGGTACCGGTGAAGTCTCAATGGTCGGCAAGCGGGAGTTGCACGGAGTGCACAGACGACACTCGGAGCAGGTGAACAGGCAATGGTATGTTTCTTCGTTTGAATGGTAGATTGTTGTAGGATTTATGATTTTGATCTGCATATTTATTGGGTAGGTAAACTGGTTGTCTAATTTCATGACTGAATTTTTTATAGCCTAGCTGATTGATTGGTAGATTGATTTCCCATGACCTTCATCTTCCCGCATGTCGTGACCTCCCTGTGTGATGATTGTGAACTTGAGGTTGTTTATCCTTCATCCCTAGCTCACTAGTCCTCGCCTGAGAAGTCGGCCAGGAGCCTGATCTACGGTCGTCGCCTTAGAGTTAAAAGACCTATGGATCTCAACACCCTGCTTTTCTGTGCGAGGATGGTGGAGCGAAGGACGAACCCATCCGTCAACCTCTGTTGTTGTCCTTGGTTGATTGTTTTCCTTGCACCTTGATGCGATTATCCAACTCTGCCCATTTGTTTGTTGGCGAAGATTTTCTTCATCCTCGACTTGCTTTTTTTTTTTATCTCGTTGTTATCTCGTTCTTTTTTTTTACCCCGTGTGTAAAGTTAGAAGGATCAATTTTAACGCAGCGTTGTTCTTGGATACATTTTAAATCGACATGGTGTTGGTATCCTAGAATTCCAAAATGATTCCATTCCCTATCTGTGTCCATATAATTTGTATGTTGGATTTGAACACAAAAAAAAAGGAAAAACGTTTGTTATTTCTATCAGTGAATTTAGTTTTTCTTGGACTGTTATTGCTATGCTTAGAAATATTGAAAACATTATAATGATCCATGTCTACGTTAAGTTTTTTGGGCAGTGATTTTTCTCAGGCCTGTAATTTCAACACACAAAAAAAAGATTAATTTTATCTCTGCGATTAGAATGGTACTGGAAGGAATAACGAACTTAACGCAGTGTCTACGATTTTCTTTACTTATGCTTTGAATTTAACTTGTTCATTGGTTAAGATTACATTCCTTTGGGGCTCCAGCGTGACCACCTCCCGGATTATTTTTGCCTCTACGTTGTACCCATGAAATTGTGTGATACCTTACAACTGCGACTTGTGACCTTTGTTGCATTATTACCTAAAAATAGTGTTTAACTCAACCATTTAAATTTTGGGGATGTTATCGACTCAACCTCTAAACTCAGCGAATTTACACCTTGGTGAATTCTTTTTTTGAGTGTTTTCTTTGCCTTGTGTCTTCATCACTTAACTGGATTTCCGTTTTGATTGTGATTGTGACAATGGCTAATTTTGTTGTTACATTGCTACTTTAATACCACCTCCCAAGACTTCAATCGTGTCGACTCTTCAGAAAATGCAATCACAATTATCACGGCATCTCAGAATATTTAACATACTCTGATTTCTTAGGTCTCGATCAAGTTTCAAAAACAGGCCACATAACGTTTCTATGAAAATAATTCTTTGACAGAAAAAAAAATACCTGCATTCCATTATCATTGTGATATTCAGGGCTGTCAATGTTGCACAAAGTTACCGGGTCCAATCAATGACATCCCCACTTCGGTCGAGCATGCAGATTACCCCAAGAAATCAGTTTAACTGTGTAAAAAAAAAAAAAAAAATCATGAAATGGCGAATTCGTTTCTGTCTGATTCATCGTTGAATTTGGCCAATTAAACTTTGCGTCTGCGTTGATTGGTAGAGTCTGTGTTTTGGTTTATACACTATTTTGGACAACGAAATAAAATCTTTCATGCCACATTTAAATTCTGTGTTACTAGTAAGTTCTAGAGTCTACGTGGTACCCATGAAATGATGTCATCCCTTACTTCGGCGTTCCACCTGGGAGCTCTCGAACTCAGCCGTTTAGTGAGTGAGTTGAACTCAACCCAACTTCGGGTTCCTGAAACCGACGTACAACCTTTCGTTTTTTTTTTTTAAGTTTCTCTATAATGTTGTCAGGATAAAGTTTCCAAATTGATGGTTGCCAAATTGATTCTTGTTTTTTGATAGTTGCCAAATTGATTCTTGATTTTCTGGCATGCACTCCCATCCTTCAGTTTTCTTGTTGTTGTTTTAGATGCTTTTTACTTGGCATAATGGTTGGGCTACTAATATTATTCCCGCACCTAAGTTGTGGAATTGAATTTATCATATGTTGACCAAAACAAAGGTGGTTTTATAATCCTTGTTATGATTAGATTGGTTCTAACAACACTTACCTTCATCTTTTAATAATATAAATTTCCATGGCTAAATTAATATAGGTTGATAAAAAGAATTTTTATTGTTATTGGATAACATATAAAATGTAATGTCTTTTTAAACTAAGTACAATAAGTTATTATGATATTAGTAAATGGGGATTTTGCAATTAATTAAATTTACTTTATTTTTAAGGTTTGGTTGGTAACTCGTCAACTAATGGAAATTAAATCGAGTAATTGATCTGTAATTAATGCCAATTTAAGTCATTGATAATGCCCTTTTGTCTTAAATAATGGTGGGTTGTTGATGGAGTCTTTTCTAACTTGCGCCTTCCGAAGAGGATGTGATTGTTTATTTAATTATTGTTGCACTTGGTTGTAAACATTTAATTGCTTGGTCTACTTGTGTCGGGCGGGACGTAGACATCTCCTTGTTCCTCAGAACAGTCGCCAACCCTGAGACCTTAAATGGTCAAAATCGATGGGAACCTCGGCTTGAGTGTTGCTTGTGTCCTGGAGATCCTAACCATTGCAGGGTAGGACGGGCGGGTAGTCATTCTTGTTCTTTTCAGGTCGTCATGTTGTGGTTGCGAGAGTTGCTTGCGTAGTGTTCATCGTCGTGTTACGTTGTTGAGCATAATGTCATGTTACCTTCCTACACACACAAAAAAAAAAAAAAAAAAATTTGCACTTGTTAGGAGAGGCTTGATGTTGTGACGAACGGGAGGTTCGTTACACTCACACTCTCCCAGCTACACAGAAGCAAGACACAAGTATTTTAGGAAGTGATCCAGTAGCTGCAGTGGCATAGTTTATTCTTGTTCAATCTTTTGGTATCTCTCTCGTGTGCACGACTCCTTGAGGAGGTGCGCTACCTTTGTATGGTGTTGTTGTTGCAACTGGGGTGGTATTTCTGGTTAAGCTAGCACTTGTGCTAGGGTTTATCTGATTGGACTTGCTTTGTGAACGAAATCTATCTAAGAAAGGTTGATGGGTTTTTCCCCCATTTGGGGTTTTCCCAGGATAAATCTCTTGTGTTCTTTTTTGTCTCTTATTTATGTTGTTACTACTCAGTACATGACATACATGTTAATGGTAATGAAGTAAAAGAACACTAGTAACACTAATGCTCTATAAATAAGGAAAATCCAACAAAAACTTAGTTGGCCAAAGAATACATTTCAATAGCTTGAATCAAAGGTTATGGGTATACCATATTCAAAACAAACTCGACCATATATTTTCGACTGGGAGCTCAAAGAGTCAACCCCATGTTGAACCATTTAATAAAGTTGTTTCCATAGCAAGAACCGCATTTTGTTAAATGAAAAGAAAGGCAAGGAGGAAGCAGAACCATTTCTTCATAGAGATATTCCATACACAAATAGAGAAAGAAGGGCACACTCAGAAACCAATCAATACAAAGCCAGACCTTTAAATTATTATTGCAAAACAAAAATACATTTGATGAAAACGAGTTGAAATATACATACCTTCTCGAGAACTTCAAATATTCTTGAAAAATTGGTGCAATAGTTACAAAACTACCAAGATCGAGCTCTAGAACCAAAGTGTCGCTTAAGCAAAACTCCAATGGCTCAAATGAACAATGAAATGCCAAACCAAAGTGCAAAGGTGGTAAACTCGGGTATGGGACACATGTATCAAATCCCATTTCCTTTCACATTGAATGCAAGACTACTTTCACGTTATGCAAGCTACCAACCCAAGCCATGTTGTTCTCCACTTTCCAATCAACCAATTTGGAAGCCAATTGTCAAACAGGAAAGAACGTCAAACAAGCACATGACCATACGCCAGGTCGACTCAAATAAATAATAGTCATAATTGCCATCTGATTGACGGCTCAAGACTTAAACTAGGGTTTAATCTCATTAATAAAGGATCCATTCCAATTTGTTGATTATGGTGCCTGATTCACATATTACCATAGCTCAAACACTTTAATAACCACAAAATTCACACTTGGACAAATATATATATATATATATATATATATATATATATATATATCATGAAACTCAATACTTAAATATGTGTAACCCACTATCATGTATTTGCAATGCAAGCTTGTGAACACCACATGGTATATAATGTTTGTGAAATGAAATTTGAATGCCTTTGATTATATATGATATGTTTGAATAAACAAACTTTTACATGTCGAACTATATCATCCAAGACTATAATGTATGCATTCAAAGTCCCTCTTCATGGTATATTTGTAATGTGTTATAACTCTACATTACATGAACTTGTTAC
>JZKD02S1400405.1:827569-840266 GCA_000966675.3 Picea glauca
TAACCATGCTCAAGATCTCTCTGCTGTGGACAAAGCTACTCTCATGAATCTTTATCATATGATTCCAGAGCACTGTTTATATCAAATGCAGATGCAGGTGGGGGTCCTATTTCAAAGTATTGGAGCTGGCAAAATTGGAAGCCTATTTATATCTATGAGATGGACATTTATGAGTTGTTGTGCCACTCCTCTGACATAGGGATGTGCTTAAATAAAAGGTGGGGGCTTGGAGATCCAGTGGAGAGATGCCTACAGCACTGTCAATCCATTTGGAAGGTTTGCACGTCCTTTAAACATAAAGTTCGGGGTTGGTTATTGCTTCATCATGGATTAGCTGTCAAGAGTAGGTTGCACAAAGATGGCATTACTGGTTCAACCTGTGTTGTGTGCAGTAAGGAGGAGACAATGCAGCATGTTTTTCTGGAAATTGCAGCCTGCCAGAGTTTTTTGGTCATGGTTTCAGGCTGTGTTTCAGTCCCTGCTTGTGGCTCTGCACTCTTGGAAGGAGACCCTCTGTTGATTTTTCTATATGAAATGATATTGTATATTCGATATATTATTATAATGATGAGGGTTCCAAATATAGAGAACATATGGTGACCATCCATGAAAGGATGCGTCCCTTGGATAATCAATAACTATTTATTATTATTATTATTATTACTACTTATTATATATATTATTTAATAATCAATAATTATATTATTAATTATTAATCTAGGAGAATGTCTTCCCGATGTTGTCCAAACATCAATACTCCCTCTCAACGAGGGAGACATTCTGCATCATGCCAAGCTTGTCTTTGAAGTATACAAACTTCGCCCTAGACTCATGACACCTATCTATCGGTCCTTGGAGATGTCTCTCTCCCACCTAAATCGAGGGGAAAATCCCCCTGCGGCTCTCCCTTTGAGCCAACTGACTCTCTCTGAGATCGGGCTCACTCTGGGTCCGCATGTGATAGCATCTAGCATCTCGAGTCTTTATCATTCCTAGTCAAATCAGCATGACTAAGGAGAAAGACTACACCTGGGCCATTCACCACGGGTACACCCTTGTGAGTGAGTGTCGGCCCAATGCTATCTGACACATGGAAAGCACCTAGAGTCCATATCACTCCTTGTCATGATCAAGGAAGGACTACGCCTGGTCCCATTTACCACAAGTACACCCTTGTGATAAATGTATCCTATCTCCATTGGTCTGCAGCCCAATTTAGGAGAAGGTTCGCTCGGTGATTACTCAGGGCATTGTAGCAAAAGGTCTGTCACACATGGCACTCCCATGTGGACTTCTAGAGGCTACTCCCTCTAGAAACACTAGGGTCAACTCCCCATAGTGTGTGACGTCAAGGTCAAGTCCCTTGACGTGTCCTCATGTGCTCTCCACAAGGAACGTTGGGCTATAATCCTAAAACCCACTTATCCCTCTCGAATAAGTGTCCTCGCATGTCAACTCAACTTAGTCACAAAGGAGTACGATCTGGACTTCTAGAGGCTACTCCCTCTAGAAACACTAGGGTCAACTCCCCATAGTGTGTGACGTCAAGGTCAACTCCCTTGATGTGTCCTCATGTGCTCTCCACAAGGTGTTAAGTTTTTACCTTTGTTATTAGGTTATTTCCAAATTACATGAGCATTCAATGCATTTCCAAAACAATAGTATAAAGAGGATCACTGAAAGAAACAGAATCACAAGGTACGCAACATTTTATCTTGGGAAACCCTCATGGGGGAGAAAACCTAGCAAAAACTTCCTCGATAATAGATTGCCAATACAATGCCAAGACTAAGACCAAAACACCAAAGACAGACCAAGACTGAGCATGCGCCTCTCTTCTCCTTCCTCCTACAACTGCAACTGCCTTCAAGATATGTGCACTAGATGAGTGAGTGAGTGTGTGTAAATGAGACACCAACCTCACATATAAATACAAGTGTGAGATGGCGCTAGGGTTGTGTCTCTTCACTTGGTTGAGACGACTTCTCCTAGAAGTGGCTAAAACCACTTTATAATTACTAGGGGTCGACTTTACAAATACCACTATACAAATACAGTTTGACCAATCCACAAAAAGGGATTTGATCTTATACAAGACCCGACTTGATCAATCCACAAAAGGGGATTTGATCTATAAAATAATAACTCAAATATAATTAGAATATTCTTCGAAGTTACAATATTTCAACACTCCCCCTTAACGAGAAGGGTATTCTACTGACATGACTCAATACAACATCATCAAGAGAAGGAGAGGGGAACATCATCATCAGCATCTGGAACACTAACTGGCACATCTATAAATCATCGAAAGTTTTTTCTCATCATCAATATCATCATTGTTTACGGCATGGAGTTGGAATACCATCATCATCGGCAGCAGCATGAAGCTGAAACATCGACATCAATAGCACGAAGCTGGAACAACATCAACATCAATCAGCACAAAACTGGAACAACAATATCATGAACAGCACGAAGCTGGAACAACAACATCATCAACATGTGGCAACAAAATGAGGTAGGTGCATCAACAACATTTGTGGTACTCTGACAAATCGTCCTTACCAAAACTTCAGGATCTTCCCAGGAATCATAAGATTCCCTAGGATATAAAATCCTAACAAGCTACCATGTGGTACTCTGACAGACCATCCTTACTGGATCTTCGAGATTTGCCCAGGAATCATAAGATTCCCTAGGATATAAAATCCTAACAGAGCTACCACTACAGAACAAAGTTGGCATATACATGCACAGGTACTCTGACAGACCGTCCTTACTGGACCTTCGGGATCTGCCCAAAGATGATCAATCCCCTAGGATATAAAATCCTAACGGAACTACCCGTTGTTGGTCAAGATACCATAGTATCATCAGCATCACTCCCCCTTTCGAGGGAGGTCCTTTCGGACTACACCAAGCTTGTCTCAGAAGTACTCAAACTTCACATGAGACAGAGGCTTGGTCAACACATCTGCAACTTGCTCATCTGTGCCAACATATTGGAGCTTTACAGCTCCCCTCTGCAAAATATCACGAATGTAGTGGTACCGCATCTCTATGTGCTTCAACTTATCATGGAACACTAGGTTCTCCCTCATCTTTATACAACTCTAGTTATCACATAGAATCACAATGGCTTCCATCTCCAGATCGAACAAACCTTTCAACAACTTTCAAAGCCATATGGCTTCACAACTGGCGGAACATACTCCAATGTACTCTGCTTCTGTCGTGCTGAGAGAAATACTGGATTGCTTCCTGCTTTGCCATGAAGTCATGGCTGACCCCAACATCCTGAAGTGCTCTTTCTGTCTGAAGCACTTCCAGCCTAATCTGAATTAGTATAACCATACAGTCTGAAGTCATGATCTCCAGTATAACACAGACCATAATACAACGTACCCTTAAGGTATCTCATCACATGCTTTGCAGCTACAAGGTGAACACGTCTAGGTTCCACCAGATACTGACTCAAGGTGTTCACAGCAAAGCATATATCTGGCCTGGTATTCATCAGATACATCAACGATCCAATAATTTGTCTGTATAGAGTAGCATCAACCAACTCTGACAAAGTATCAACTAGGAGCTTCAAATTCGTTTCCATGGGTGTGTTCATGGCTTTACATTCCAACATGTCAAATCTCTTCGGTATTTCAACTACATACTTCCCTTGGTTAAGGAAGATCTTCTCTGGGCTCAGCCAAACTTCAAGACCTAAGAAATAATGCATTGGGCCTAGGTCTTTCATCTCAAACTCTGCAGCGAGCTTCTTCTTACAATCTGTGATGATTTTTTCTTCTCCTGTCAAGGATAAATCATCCACATATAGTAGCAATATAGCTAGCTCATCATTCATAACCTTGAAATATAGGTTAGGATTAGCTTTTCTCTTGGTAAAGCCCAAGCTTGTCAAGAAACTATCAATTCTTCCATACCAAGCTCTAGGAGCTTGCTTCAGCCCATACATAGCTTTCTTCAACCTACAAACATGAGTCTTTCTATCTTCAACTTCAAACCCTTGTGGTTGTTCTATATACACTTCTTCTTCAATAACACCATTTAAGAAAGTTGTTTTCACATCCATCCGGTGCAACTTTCACTTCATTTTGGCTACAAGAGCTATGACGGTTCTAATAGAAGTGTATCTGGCTACAGGAGCAAATGCTTCTTCATAGTCAATACCTTCCTTTTGAGAAAATCTATGAGCCACAAATCTTGCCTTATGTTTTTCAATACTTTTTTCTGTTGCATGTTTTATTTTGTATATCCACTTGCAAGATACCACATCTTTGTTCTTTGGTCTAGGAACTACTTCACATACATCATTCTTCATAATGGACTGGTATTCTTCTGTCATGGCGTCCATCCATTCTTTATTCTGAACAGATTCCTCAAAGAAAATAGGTTCATTTTCTACGAGATCACACATCAAGGCCATATAGCTGGAGAATGGCTTAGGTTTCTTGCTTTGACTCATGGTTCCTTATGGGGCAACATACTTCTCTGCATTTTGAATAAGTTCTTTCGCCCAAGCTGGCTTTCTCTTGTGAACGATCGTCATACGGGGAGGTTCTTGAGATTCTATCATATCATGATCTTCTAGAATCTCATCATCAGGGGTAACTGCAACTTCCTTTACAGGTTCTGCAACTCTGGGAGCTACAAGTTCTTCTTCATATACTTCTTCAAGCTGGCATTTCCTTGATCTTTTGAGTGTTGCATCTTCATCAAAGCTTACATCTCTGATGATCTCAATATGATGGTAACCTAGTATGTAAATTATGAAGGGCTTAAAAACCTCACAGTATCCAACAAATACTCCCTTCTTTCCTGAAGGATCCAACTTAGTTCTCTTTTCTTTTGGAATGTGTACAAATATTGGACAACCAAATATTTTGAGATGGCTTACTTCTGGCTTCTTTCTGGTGAACATTTCTTCGGGAGTTTTGAATCCAAGTGCACTATGGGATAATCTCTTTTGGACATGTATTGTTGTTCTTGCTGCTTCAACCCATAAGTGCAATGGAAGATCTTGATCGTGAATCATAGTCTTTACTGCTTCCATAATCGTTCTATTATTTCTTTCTTCTACACCATTTTTTTGAGGATTATAGGGAGCGGTGAGCTCCCTCTTAATCCCGGCATCTCTACAAAAGCTTCCAAATTCATTTGAAGTGTACTCTCCTCCATTGTCTGACCTGAGTATCTTGATTTTCCTTTCCAAGAGGTTTTCTACCAAGGCTTTGAATTCCTTAAAATTTCCAAGTACTTCATCTTTTGACTTCAAGAAATAAACCCAAATCTTACGAGAGTAATCATCAATAAAGGATACATAGTATACATGCCCTCTTAGAGAGGTTGATGGCATTGGACCGCATACATCTGAGTGGACAAGTTCCAGAATTCCTTCTGCTTTACTATGGCTCTTTGGAAAAGGATTCTTTATGTTCTTTCCTTGTGCACATCCCTTGCATACACCTTCATGATCAACCTTTAGTTATGGTAAACCTGTAACTACCTTGCTTACATATGGTAAGGCTTTGTAGTTGATGTGAGCTAGTCTTCTATGCCAAAGTTCACGAGGACTTTCAGTAGAGTGAGTCAAAGCTACATATGAGTGACCCTTTAACTCGTACAAACCACCTTCTTCTATTCCAATAACAACTGCATCTTCTATAGTTTTTCCTTTAGACCACATAAGAACTTTACCATCTATGAATGCAACCCTAAAACCTTTCTTATCTAGGGATGAAATAGAAAATAAGTTATTTTTCAAACCTTGTACATAAAGTACATCCTTCATTCTCATCGAAGTTCCTGAATCAAGTTTGTAGGTGGCTTCTCCCATTCCCTTGATAGGGCACTGATAATCATCTCCAAGTGAAACTTTCTGGGGGGGGCCTTTTCTGAAAGGCTGGAGAGAGTGTTCTTCTGACCTGTCATGCTTAGAGGCGCCACTATCTATGAGCCAAGTATCCTCTCCAGGTGTCACAGATCCTGAGAAAGCGGAAAACAAAACATATTCTTCAATCTCTTCTTTAGCTAACTTCTTGGGTGGCTCATCATCTTCAGCTGCATGGGCATGATATCTTTTGTTATTTCTCCTCTTGTATTCTTCCCTTCTGGCAGGACAATTCTTCGCAATGTGTCCCATCTTATCACAATGATAACATTGGTAGGAGGAGAAATCTTTTCCCTTTCTTTGACCCTTATGATATTTCTGGAATCTCTTTGGAGAATGAGATTCTTTATGAAAGTGGGTCTCCTTTTGAAAATGATACTTTCCCTTTCCACCCTTAGCATGAGCAGCTAGGGATTGATCTTCATCTATTAATAGGCCAGCTTCTCGGTTGGCCACTCTTGCTTCTTCTTGAACACATTCTTCCCATAAACTATCAAATTGGAGTTTCTCTTTTCTTGCACAAATAGTTTGGATGAAGGCATCCCAATGTCTTGTGAGACCATTAAGAGTTTTCATCACGAGTTCATCTTCATCTAAGTTGTCTCCAACTGCCTCTAACTGTTCCTTGAATTGAGAAACCCTAGAGAAATAGTCTTGTTGTTTCTCCTTTTTGCATCTTTGTATTCTTGAGTTGGGTTCTCAAGTTCATCTTCCGATTGATGTCTTTCCTTCATACATTCTGGTTAGGGCATCAAACATATCTTTTGGAGTATTCTTAGAAGACACTTGAAGGATCAAGTGGTCTTTAATGGAATCTGCAATTATTCTTTTAGCCTTAATCATATCCTTCTTGTACCTCTGTTTGGCTGCATTTTCTTCGGGTTCTGGTACATTTTCTTTTATGAATTTTGCAAGGTCATTCTCTTCAAGAATGAGTCCAATTTTGTACTTCCATGCATGGAAATTTTCCACACCTTCTAGCTTGTCAACAAGCTTGGTGCTTGGAGACATCTCGACCTGGAGCTAAGAAAATGACCAGAAAATGAAAGTGCTCAAAAATTGAAACTGGGCTTACCAGGAGATGCGCTAGGCTGAGGCAAGTTTGTTGGAGCTGACTGTTTCAGAACATTCCAAGTTCTGCCCCTTGAAACTTGACCTGCACAATTCTAGACTAGTACTTCTGATACTGGTCCTGGTTTCCTGGTTTTCTAGTTTTTTGGTTTTCTAGTACCAGTCAAAACTATGGTTTGACTTTCCAAAGAATCTGGCCACTGAAAAAGTTTGCTCAAGCTACCAAAATATGCGCTAGGGTAGGGCGCACTTCCCAAGGTGATTTTTGGTCAAAAATTCCTCTTTAGTAAAAAAGCCCTAATTTTCTTGTACAGCAACAGTGACATCTAATTACCCAGTGAAAGATGCTCTATTCAGTCAAGCTCTGATACCATGTTAATTTTTTACTGTTGTTATTAGGTTATTTCCAAATTACATGAGCATTCAATGCATTTCCAAAACAACAATATAAAGAGGATCACTGAAAGAAACACAATCACAAGGTACACAACATTTTATCCTAGTAAACCCTCATGGGGGAGAAAACCCAGCAAAAACATCCTCCATAATAGATTGCCAATACAATGCCAAGACTAAGACCAAAACACCAAAGACAGACCAAGACTGAGTATGCGCCTCTCTTCTCCTTCATCCTGCAACTGCAACTGCCTTCAAGATATGCGCACTAGATGAGTGAGTCAGTGTGTGTAAATGAGACACCAACCTCACATATAAATACAAGTGTGAGATGGCACTAGGGTTGTGTCTCTTCACTTGGTTGAGCCGACTTCTCCTAGAAGTGGCTAAAACCACTTNATAAACTATCAAATTGGAGTTTCTCTTTTCTTGCACAAATAGTTTGGATGAAGGCATCCCAAGGTCTTGTGAGACCATTAAGAGTTGTCATCACGAGTTCATCTTCATCTAAGTTTCTCCAATTGCCTCTAACTGTTCCTTGAATTGAGAAACCCTAGAGAAATAGTCTTGTTGTTTCTCCTTTTTGCATCTTTGTATTCTTGAGTTGGGTTCTCAAGTTCATCTTCCGATTGATGTCTTTCCTTCATACATTCTGGTTAGGGCATCAAACATATCTTTTGGAGTATTCCTAGAAGACACTTGAGGGATCAAGTGGTCTTTAATGGAATCTGCAATTATTCTTTTAGCCTTAATCATATCCTTCTTGTACTTCTGTATGGCTGCATTTTCTTCGAGTTCCGGTACATTTTCTTTTATGAATTTTGCAAGGTCATTCTCTTCAAGAATGAGTCCAATTTTGTACTTCCATGCACGAAAATTTTCCACACCTTCTAGCTTGTCAACAAGCTTGGTGCTTGGAGACATCTTGACCTGGAGCTAAGAAAATGACCAGAAAATGAAAGTGCTCAAAAATTGAAACTGGGCTTACCAGGAGATGCGCTGGGCTGAGGCAAGTTTGTTGGAGCTGACTGTTTAAGAAAATTCCAAGTTCTACCCCTTGAAACTTGACCTGCGCAATTCTAGACAGGTACTTCTAGTACTGGTCCTGGTTTCCTGGTTTCCTGGTTTTCTGGTTTTCTAATACCAGTCAAAACTATGGTTTGACTTTTCGAAGAATCTGGCCACTGAAAAAGTTTGCTCAAGCTGCCAAAAGATGCGCTAGGGCAGGGTGCACTTCCCAAGGTGATTTTTGGTCAAAAATTCCTCTTCAATAAAAAAGCCCTAATTTTCTTGTACGACAACAGTGACGTCTAGTTACCCAGTGAAAGATGCTCTATTCAGTCAAGCTCTGATACCATGTTAATTTTTTACTGTTGTTATTAGGTTATTTCCAAATTACATGAGCATTCAATGCATTTCCAAAACAACAGTATAAAGAGGATCACTGAAAGAAACACAATCACAAGGTACGTAGCATTTTATCCTGGGAAACCCTCATGGGGGTGAAAATCCAGCAAAAACATCCTCAATAATAGATTGCCAATACAATGCCAAGACTAAGACCAAAACACCAAAGACAGACCAAGACTGAGCATGCGCCTCTCTTCTCCTTCATCCTGCAACTGCAACTGCCTTCAAGATATGCGCACTAGATGCGTGAGTGAGTGTGTGTAAATGAGACACCAACCTCACATATAAATACAAGTGTGAGATGGCACTAGGGTTGTGTCTCTTCACTAGGTTGAGTCGACTTCTCCTAGAAGTGGCTAAAACCACTTTATAATTACTAGGGGGCGACTTTACAAATACCACTATACAAATACAGTTTGACCGATCCACAAAAGGGGATTTGATCTTATTCAAGACCCGACTTGATCAATCCGCAAAAGGGGATATGATCTATAAAATAATAACTCAAATATAATTAGAATACTCATCGAAGTTACAATATTTCAACACAAGGGACGTGTCCTCATGTGCTCTCCACAAGGGACGTGTCCTCATGTGCTCTCCACAAGGGACATTGGGCTATAAGCCCAAACCCACTTATCCCTCTCGGATAAGTGTCCTCACAGATCAACTCAACTCAATCACAGAGGAGTATGATCTGGAGAATGTCTCAGAAAGCTGCAAGCATTAACACTCCCTCTCAGTGAGGGATGCATTCTTTGCCAGGCCAGGTCTGTCACAGAAGTACTCAAAATTCGTCCTGGTAAGGAGTTTGGTAAGAACATCAACAACCTACTCATCTATAGGAAGGTACTGCACCAGTACTGCCTTCCTCTGCACCATGTCTCGAATGTAATGGTACTTGATCTCAATGTGTTTCGATTTGTCATGAAACACTGGATTCTCTGAGATCTTCACACAGCTTTGGTTATCACAATGAATAACGGTGGAATCCAACACATGTCCAAATAAATCTGCAAGGAGCTTGCGAAGCCACACTGCTTCGCGGACTGCCACACTCAATGCAATGTACTCTGCTTCTACAGTGCTCAAAGCCATAGAAGTTTGTTTCTTGCTACACCAGGAAACCATGGCAGATCCCAAAGTGAAGCAACACTCGTAGGTGCTCTTCCTGTCCACTGCGCTCCCTGCCCAATCAGAGTCAGTATATCCCTGTAATCTCATGTCAATACTGGAAGTATATCTCAGACCATGTCCAACTGTGCCTCGCAGTTATCTCAACACATGCTTCGCAGCAATCCAGTGTGTCTGTCTCGGCTGACTCATAAACTGGCTAAGTGCACTCATTGCATAGCAAATATCTGGTCTAGTGTTAACCAGATACATCAATGATCCAATAAGTTGTCTATACAGGGGCGGATCAATCTCGACGGAATCGGAGGAAGACACACTTAGTTTCTTCGGATTCATCACCATTGGTGTAGCCATGGGCTTACAGTTCAACATCTCAAACTTCTTCAATATCTCAACTGTGTACTTCCACTGACTCGGGAAGATCTCATCGGTTCTTTGCCACACCTCTAGTCCCAAGAAGTAGTGCATCATACCAAGGTCCTTCATCTCAAACTCAGAGGCCAATGCATACTTGCATTCAGCAATAAGGCTCTCTGTATCGGTGAGGAATAAATCATCAATGTAGAGGACCAAAAATCAGGGACTCACCATTAACAGTCTTGTAGTACAGGTTGGAATCAACAACACTTTTGTTGAAGCCCAAACTCATCAAGTGTCCATCAATCCTCCCATACCAAGCTCAAGGTGCCTGCTTGAGTCCATACATGGCCTTCTTCAACCTGCACACATGAGACTCCTCGTGTATCACAAAACCATTTGGCTGCTCAATGTATACTTCTTCCTCAATCTCGCCATTGAGAAAGGTTGTCTTCATATCCATCTGTTGTAGTCTCCAACCCATGGATGTTGCAAGGGCAATAATCGTCCGGATAGAAGTGTATCGAGCAACAGGAGAAAATGTCTCCTCATAATCTATTCCCTCCACCTAAGAGAATCCTCTAGCAACAAATCTCGTTTTGTGCTTCTCGATGCTCCCGTCAAATGTGTGTTTGATCTTATAGATCCACTTGGAAGTCACTACAAACTTCCCCTCAGGTCTCGGAACAATATCCCACACATCATTCTTCATGATGGACTGATACTCCTCCATCATGGCATCTCTCCATACTGGTTGACTAGATGCCTCCTCATAACAGGAAGGCTCAGAATCAATGATGTGGCTCATAGCTGCGGCATAGCACGAATATCTCTAAGGTCTCTTGCTCTCCCGAAAGGTACCATGACGAGCTGCATGTCCTTCTACCTCCTCCAGAGTCTGACGAGCCCATGTAGGTCTCTTCCAACCTACTGCAATATCTCTGGGAACATCAACTGGAGCTACAGGATCAACGGTATCAACTGGATCAATAGGCTCAACTGTCTCCCTCTGAACTGCTGGAGGGTGAGGGGGAGAAGGCACCATCTCTTCCTGTCTCTCACTATCAATCTCCATGTGAGATCCTCTAGATCTCCTGAAGGCTACCTCCTCCTCAAAGGTAACATCTCTGCTCACCTCAATCTGTCTCTGAACGAGGATGTAGATCCGGTATGCCTTCGAAGACTCATTGTACCCCACAAATGTACCCTTTCTGCCTCAAGGGTCTAGCTTGGTCCTTTTCTCCTTGTGTACATGAATGTGACACCCAAATATCCTGAAGTGTCCAACCTCAAGCTTCACTCATGAACTATGTCCATACTAGACATCTCGTGGTTCCCTCGTGGAACACATGTCTAAGACATATCGAGGTTCCCTCGTGGAACACATGTCTAAGACATATCGAGGTTCCCTCATGGAACCAATGTCTTCTCTAGAACACATGGAGGTTCCCTCATGGAGCCAATGTCCCCCAAGACATATCGAAGTTTCCTCGTGAAACCAGTGTCTTAGTTCTCCTTCATCTAACCATCTGAGGATGAAGTCCACATTCCCTCCTACTAGTCCATACAGGACTCTCTAGGGAGAATGTCTCATGTTGTTGCCTCAAACATCAACACTCCCTCTCAACTAGGAAGATGTTTTTCCACGATGTTTTCATCTAGTAGTCCACTGACTACTCTGCAATCAACTAGTAGCACACAGCTACTTCCAAGCGATCTGGTAATCTCCATGGCAATTGGCTAGTAGCACACAACTACTATAATGCCATCCAATAGAACATGATTGCGCCAAGCCATAGTAGTACACAACTACTGTCCGGTGATACACAAGCACCGCCAGTGGTACACAACCACTGCCAGTGGAACACAACTATTGTCCAGAGACACAATCTCCACCAGTGGTACACAACCACCGTAGTAGCACATAGCTGCTGTCCACTTTCCAAAGCACACAACATCATGGTAACCACCACATCAACACATTAAAACGAGCTTCACGTGATCTCGACAACAAAGGGTTTGTCGCTGCTTCTCATGTCCATCTCGATCACTCCTCACCAAATACTCGTGTTGATCTAGAACACCAACAACACCCGTTTTCACAAGTAATAGGGTATGAGTAGATAATGCCAGGTGGAACATCATAAGATCCATCAGAATATACATCCATTGAAACCCATGTACCCTTAGGTGTACCAAGCACCCAATAACAGATATGATCACATGGAGAACTAGTAGCAGACAATGCACTAGAGAGCTTACATGCCTTGATAATTGCAGCACCACGTTGTTGTACAGTGGTGATAAATTCCCCATCCAACTAAGCATTATCTGCAACAAGCTATCGCATTGGTTTCTCTCTTGCTTCAGTTACAATCGATGATGGATTGAATAACACCAGCACCGACGGTCTTGCCC